>CAIGRR010080307.1:0-10161 GCA_903798365.1 Fraxinus sp. 1973-6204 | reverse complement strand
GACAATACATCGTCGATCTAACGATCGGGACAGCCCGTTAAGTGGGACCCGGGTCGTTACATATAACGTGTTCAACCTTACGCCATGTTCAAATGCAATCAATACACACTGAAATCACCTTTCAATTGTTGATCACCCTCAACCCATTTTACGACGACAAGAAAAAGACACACCTGCTGTTCCTCGTACACGGTACTCCTGATTATCATATAAGTATGTGTTTGAAAGAAACTATAATTTTGGCTAATAAAAACATTCAAGTTTCAGCTTCATTAAATTGTTTTTCTTATTAATATCAAACTACATGATTAACCTAAGAACAGTATATTAACAAGTCATGAAAATAAAACCTTTAATGCAATAGCTGCTCATAATTGTGTTTTTTAATTTACAGAAGTTCTTGAGCTAGTCTCATATGTGACTCTTTATGGTTGACTCCCATAATTGGGGATGGTCTCTCTTGTTTCTGTAATTTATTGATCTGTTACCTAGAATTTTTTGACGTAAGAGCCTGTTTCTTCTCTTTTGATGTTCTAGGCCCTGAAGAACTGCAATTGGAAATTGAGAAAGTCATATGCAGTAACAGAGAATCTGCCACAGCATCCTTAGATATGAAGATGAAAAATAAACTGACCAATAAAGGTTCTCAAATAAGCAAAAAGTTGCTTACAAAAGGATTGTTAAAGCCTTTCCCAAAGAACTGCATTTCTGTTATGACAACAACTGGGGCCAAGGGTAGTACAGTAAGTGCAGTGCATTTTCCATGTCAGAAATTTAATTATTGAGTTGCTCTTTTTTGCCAAAAGCTGGACTAAAAGGTTGTAGTAATTAAAAGTTTTAAGTACAAGACCATTCACATGTTGGTAATTTTCCCTAGAATATGATAGGGCAAATAAAACTTGGGATCCCGAACCTTTGTACCTTGTGATGATAGGGTCCCGAACCTTCAATTTGTAAAACTCCAGGTCCTTAGCCTTTAAAAAGCTTATGAAAATGGTCCTTGTGTTAGAAAAACCGTTTGATGGTTAAAATGATCAAAATTTTCTTAAAATGACTAATCTACCCTTTTTCGAATCAAAAAATAGACAAGGAAAGAAAAATAAAAATGAAAAAGACACAAGGGAAATAAACATAAAACAAAAATCTCCTTGCCCCAAATTCTTCCTCCCCTAAACACACCCACAATCAACCCAATTGTCGGCTGATTGCCCGCCGGCCCGAAGATTCAAATTGACATCCTAAGGTGCTCATTCGCTTCCAAAAAATGTCGACCTACCCCCAAAATCTGCTTACTCAACCACCACCTTGCTAGTCACAACGTGCTATCTTTGACACTAGCAAACCAGCTGCAAGCTAGGGGCATCAAATCCCATAGTCAGATCAAAATTGGCAAAGAAATAAACTACAAAGAAAACCTCTATCATCAACTAAAAAACTACTGCCACCTCATCACCACAATCTCAAGATGCAGGAAAAAATAGCAGGCAACAAATCTAATTTCATCTTCAATCTTTTAGAAGTTGCTGATTGTTCCGACCTTTACATGTTCGTTCAAACTCACATTTCCCATTTTGTACTCTGCCTTTCCCAATTTTCCCATAGTCCCAGACCCAGTGGGATCATCAATTTGGTTCGGCGGTCATAGCTTGATCGTGCTGGTAGGTTGTGGGTTTGTTACCACCAGCTGCACACCTCTTCCACCAGCCCCTCCCTTTGATTTCTGAATGTATATATATCTACACATATGCATTTGTATTTGTTTAGTTTTGTTTATGTGGTATATATACGTGTCTGTGTGGGAATAAGTGTATAACACACCAAGAGAAAGGGAATGAAAAGGCGGAGGAGGCAGTGGTGGATGCAGCGTTGCGGATGTATGTTTTGGGCAGACGATGGATAGTGGCGGCAATGGTTTTGGATTTTCATTATTTTCAGTTTTCTTGACTTTTAGTTCAATTAAGGGTTTGTATTTGAGAAACAGTGGTTTTTGTGGCTCAATTTTCTGTTCAATACACTGATTTGGGAGGCTTTAGAGTTTAGGAGGTAGATTTGGAATTTTTGGGCAGTGGCAGAGTTAATGTTGGGGGTGTGTCAGGGAAGGAGGGGGATGTGCTGGGGGATTTTCCGTTTAGTGTTTTTTATTCCTATGTTTCTTTTTCTTGTCTTCAAGAAAATTTGAACCTTTAATAACTGTTTTTCTAACAAACTCGCAAGCTTTTTAAAGGTTAAGTATCTGGGGTGCCACAAATTGAAAGTTTGTAGACCCCAGTTGTCAAAGGTTCAAAGGTTCGGGATCCCTAGTGCTATTTACCCAATTAAATGTCATTGAACCAAATATGGCATGGCACTTACAAACACTTCCCCAACTGTTCCTTTATAATTTATCAAGTATTCTTCTACGAGGATTTCTAGTCTATCCTTTTTCTACCAATAAACTATGTAATACCTTTTTTTACTGAAAAATTCAAGGAAAAAATGACAAACATTTGAAGATTATGCTCCAATTTTTGTATCTTTTTCTTGATTTCGAGAAAACTAGTTTTATGGTGTTGTGATATTGACATGTAAATAATCTTGTAATGACTAGTGATAAGAGGGAGTATATATATATAATTGGTTTGTCAAATGAATTGAATAGGTCAATTTCCAACAAATATCTTCCTATCTTGGCCAACAAGAGTTGGAAGGTAAAAGAGTACCCCGAATGGTTTCAGGGAAAACCTTGCCATGCTTTTCACCATGGAATTTCACTTCTAGAGCTGGAGGCTTTATAACTGATCGCTTTCTCACTGGTCTTCGACCTCAAGAGTATTACTTCCATTGCATGGCTGGTCGTGAAGGGTAAATGCTGGCTTCACTGTAAATCTAACATTGTAACTAGTTTGGTTAACTGTCCATGAACGATAACTTTTTAAGTTGCTTTTACAATGTTATATATATGACAATTTTTTTGCAGCTTAATCGTGCTCACATAACCCCACCCAATGTACACACTTTAGGTTGGGGAACAAATGCTGGATTCCCTTTAATCTAGTGGCCAGCTTGCCCTTCCCTGGCATTATGACATTAAATAGCATCTGCCACCATGTGTTGAGCAAATAGCATAAATCCTGATAGCAAATTCAATTTACCCAATTAAGATTACATAGTCAATCCCACTAGAATCAAGTGCTTTTGAGTTGTTTCAAGGCTTTTTCAGGATAGTGGTACTCCGACAATTTTTAATAGCATCATGGTTGCTAGATAAATTGTTACTATCACAAACCCTCTGATTTCAAACCTAGGGAATTATTCCCATTTATTGCTTCACTAGAGACAAAATACCTTTCAGGTTAGGACAATACTTGAAGTTCTGACTGAATTAAATCCATTTTAATGTCAAACCTTCTGAATTTTATTTAAGTACGATAAATCTTTTGTACATATTTGTTGAAGTTACAAGATTTACTGCTGGTTCAGTAGGGAGTTACCTGTTTTGCCTCTTGAAGAATGTTTTTAACTAGGGGATTATTCCCACTTATTGCTTCACTAGAGACTAAATACCTTTCAGGTTAGGACAGTACATGAAGATCCTACTGAAGTAAATCCATTTGAATGTCAAACCCTTTGTCTTCTTTTTTACGTATTACGCCATAAACTTCTTTTCACTACCTAATAGATATCACTTTAATGGATCAGGTAACTTTGTTATAGACTTATAGCTGCTTATTGCCTGAAAATTGATTCAACCTGGAATGGTGTATTAAATTGGGTTTTAAGCATTTTCTGGAAAATATTTTCATGACATCCGCCTCTCCTGCTGCATCACGATACTTCATTACGCATCTCTGACGTGTTTCTTCTATTTCATGGGGTGAAGTACACGAGTTGCTGTTTATATTGAAGTTTTAGGCCATTATATAAATGTTGGAGATTGCAGTATCATGTTATAGTGTGGATTCCTAAAACCAGAGGATTATTGTTGTCTCCATAGCTTCCTGGTATTGGCTTTTCTAACTGTTATTTTTTCTTGTACAGGTTGGTTGATACTGCAGTAAAAACATCTCGTAGTGGATATCTACAACGGTGCCTCATAAAAAATCTTGAGAGTCTGAAAGTTAGTTATGATTATACTGTCCGTGATGCAGATGGTTCAATAATTCAGTTTTATTACGGAGAAGATGGTGTTGATGTGCACCGCACAAGCTTTCTAAAAAATTTCAAGGCTCTAGCAGATGTAAGGACCTAGATTCTTTGTGTAATCTAATTAAAATAATTCTCTATTTTTTATGACATGCGTGCAGTATGATAACTAAGACATCCTCTCTTTAATGTTGTTCAGAATCAAGAAACTATTTGCCGAAAATTTCAGAACAAGCGTGAGTTCAATACATATATTGAAAAGTTGCCCGATTTGCTTGAAAAGGAAGCAAGGCAATTTATTTGTGATGCAAGAAAAGAGACATCAGAAGTACAGAAACTGACTGAAAATAAGCACCTACCTAAAGGACGCAAGTCAAAAAAGAAGGAAAACCAATTAGAAGAACGGGAGGCAATAAAAAAGGAGCAAAATGAGTTTCTAGAATTGGTTGAGCAAAAATATCTATCAAGTCTAGCACAATCAGGAGAACCGGTTGGTGTCATTGCTGCTCAATCAATTGGTGAACCATCAACACAGATGACGTAAGTTCATGTAATTCTCACTTCTCTGCTCGCACAATAAGCACTTGCTGTTTTCAAAAAATTAAGAATAAAAATAAGCACTTGCATATTTGAGGTTTTATTTGATCCTTCCATCTCATTGTTTCTCTATAATTTATGCTTGGAGTTGTTTTCAAATATTACATTTCTTGAATTATTTAGTATATGGAGAAATTATGATGCTGTAGTTGACTTTAAAAGAAAAATGAAAAAGAAAAAGATTTGACTCATAAAGAAATGGCGGGATGAGAAAAAGGCCCCAATTTGCTAAATATAGGATGCCAAATGTTATTCCTTCGAGTAATTCGTGTGCTTTCAAGAGGTAGTCATGGATGCCAAAATAATACTGTATGCAAATATCTCTTATTGAAGATAACGATGCCCCAGTTAAGCACTACCCGTGTTACGGTTAAATAGTTTCATGTTTTTCGGGGATACATTTTATAATGTGTTCATATCTTCACTGTCAGCAATAAACTCTCCTTAATTTACACTATAGTGTAACATCAAAACAGCCATGTCTGATTAGATGCTTGTATCTTTTTCAGACTAAACACTTTCCATCTTGCTGGCCGTGGGGAAATGAATGTTACCCTTGGTATTCCGCGTCTGCAGGAGATTGTGATGACTGCATCAGACACTATCAAGACTCCCATTTTGACATGCCCATTCATGCAATACAGATCTAAGTGAGTTCTATTGTATGTTAATCTTTGCAGTGATAGGGTTTCATTACCAGTATTGGGAGCATGTTTGGCTAAGCATCCACAAGTAAAAGTTCCTGTTAAGCAACTCTCTATTCAAACATCTCTGCATAGCATTTTTATTTTATTTATTTATTTATTTTTCATTTCCCCAATTAAAAAAAAAATTACTATTGTCAAAATAAGTAACTTATTTCTAACTTTGACCGATTAAAAAATTATTTATTATAAAATTTACTTATTTACTTGTATGTAAATGTGCCCTGGTTCGCTGGTTTTTCAGTTCCATGCTTCACATGCCAATTTTTGCTGTCTGTGTTGACTAATTGATAGGGTTGGCTTGCTTGTATTTCCTCCACCACAAAAAGGAAACGGCTTGATTTTGGTGCTGAAATAAAGAGAACACAATACACACATTGCTATTTCCCCAAAGTTAATAATATATATTACTCTTTATAGTGGTTTCAATGGCACTGGTATTAGTTGAGGGTTTCACAAGGATCTTGAAACCTAAACATTTGATATGAACTTGTATATTTTGAGGAAATAGAAACTCGAATAAAATAATATTTTGATTACGACAAGGTTTTCTGTAGTGCATGTATGAATAAATTAATAACTTTTGTCTATAAATGCAGGCCTGATGTTACTTCTCTTATTGCGAATGTGAAGAAAGTATGTATAGCAGATTTGGCTGAGAGCATGGAAGTTGAACTCTTAATTAATGACCAGCAAGTGGCTAGAATTTACAAGCTGAAAATGAAATTGAAAGCAACTGACTTTGTGTCATTAGAAGACCTACATGCAACTCTCAGATCCACGTTCTTAAGGGAATTGGAGGAGGCAATAGAAAATCACGTGGTGTTCCTATCCAGAATTAGTGGAATTAGAAATTTCACATTGAGTTCACCGTCAGAGACCTTAAATGAAGCTGACAATAATTCTACAGTTGGATCACAAGAAGACGACATGGACAATGATATGGATGCTGATGTTGTTGAAAGGGGAGAGGATCTAGGTTCAGATGCGCAAAAGAGAGAACGACAATCTATGGACGAGATGGATTATGATGATGGCTCTGATTCCTCTGAAGGTGAACCTGATGAAGGTGAGTTATCTTCCGAACTTGAAAGAGGACAGACTAATCAAGATCATCTCAGGGAGGTTGAGAGTAGGAAGGATGAGGAAACTGACTCAGATGACGATGATGAAGCTTCTAATATGCAAAATGATAATGAAATGAAGTCAGAGTCTAAATCAAGTCAGGTTGGGTTCAAATCAGCAGTTAAAAATAAAAAATCAGAAGAATATTCGGACAAGAAACCACGCAGGGCAATCTACATTGCAGTTAGAGGATTGCATTTTGAAGTCCACTTTAAATTTACAAAGGAACCTCATTTGTTGCTTGCTCAGGTATATCTCGACCCTTCAATCCTCTCTCTATCCAATGCATTTAGTGAATATTTGGTAGTGTACTGCTGGGTAGGACTAGGCAGTATAATAAACAAGATTTAGCTTGTTTTTATTCTTTAATACATGTCCAGTACTATCTATTACCGAACATGCCAGTAGCTAACATGCTAAATGAGAATTTCGTAAAACTAATTTGCAGATTGCTCAGAAGACTGCAAAGAAAGTATATATCAAGAGCTCCGGCAAGATCAGTCATTGTAAAATGGTAAAATATGATGCAGATGAAAAATCAGTTATTTGGGATGATGATAAAAAGCCGAGAAAGTCCACTGTTAAGGATTTGCAGACAGGTAACGAAGACCTCGATTATTGGGCAATGAAGGCATCAGGAGTTGATTTCAAGTCATTCTGGGATATGCATAATGACCTCGATCTGAGTCGTTTATACTCCAACAATATCGATGCTATGTTGAAGACCTATGGGGTAGAAGCTGCTCGAGCAACTATCATAAGAGAGGTGAAGCAAGTTTTTGATATTTACGGAGTAAAGATTGACTATCGACATTTGAGTTTAATCGCAGATTACATTACCCATACGGGGGGTTACCGACCAATGACCAGACACGGAAGCATTGCTGAGTCATTGTCACCATTTATTAAGATGTCGTTCGAAACAGCCTCAAAGTTCATTGTAGAAGCAGCTTCTCATGGGATGACCGACAACTTGGAGACACCATCTTCTAGGATATGCGTTGGCTTGCCCGTAAAGATGGGTACAGGTTGTTTTGACATCATGCAGCAATTGGAAGTATGATGTATAGTAATTTAAAGTTTTGTTACTACTATTTGTTGTTGTTATCACTGTTAGTGTTTGATCTTTATTTATATTTTTCTTTTATCTCGTCATAAATGTAAAAACCTTGGTGAGATCTAACAAAAAGATTGAAGAATGCTTTTACTTTTTATAATCAGTTATTCAGATTTATTTATTTATTTTCCTTATGGGAGATAACTGCGAGCTAGATATTCATTTCTTTAGAATTTTATAATAATTTAATCTACTTCTCATTTTGAGTGTTTTTTAATATGGGGCTAGGTATTGAGAAAAAATGAATTGTTTCGACCGTCGGTGAGGCTATAAAATATCATTTGCACAAAAAAATTATTCTGCTGAATTTAAGAGCATTTTCAATTCATAGGGGGGTAACNCATTTTGAGTGTTTTTTAATATGGGGCTAGGTATTGAGAAAAAATGAATTGTTTCGACCGTCGGTGAGGCTATAAAATATCATTTGCACAAAAAAATTATTCTGCTGAATTTAAGAGCATTTTCAATTCATAGGGGGGTAACATAAACTTGTTAGGAAATAATACTCTGTATAAACCATTTTAGCTACAAATAGGGTTGAACAAAAATCAATCTGGATTAGTCAAATTGATCGACCCAACCGATTTAAGTTGGTTTTTTTAGTTTAATTGGGTTGGGCTGGGGTTAGGAAATCAAAATTGGGGTACTTACAAAAGTACCCTTAAAATTATGGATGTTTTGAAAAATCATATGAAAGATATTTAGTAAGTAAAAAATACTGTGTAAAATGAAAAAGTAACACAATGTCACTTTTTTTATACAATGTCACAAACTCAAAAAATGTGACCAAAAAAAAGTGACTCTCTCTCTCAAAAAGTGATAAAAACTCAAAAAAGTGACAAACACTAAAAAAAGTGATACAAATCAAGAAGGTGAATGAAAAAAGTTATAAACACTAAAAAAAGTGACAAAATTCAAAAAAGTGACAAATTTTAATAAAAGTGAGGAATTCAAAAAAGTGGCATAAATTAAAAGTTATACAGATTAAAAAAGTGACACAATAAAAAAAATGACATTCAAAAAGTGACAATTCAAAAAAAGTGACTAACTTAAAAAGTGACGAAAATTTTAAAAAAAGTGAGAATTTTAGAAAGTGTGACAAACATTATAAAAAGACACAAAAATTTCAAAAAGTGATAAACATTCAAAAAGTGGCAAAACACTAATCAAAACCTTAGAATCAGTTTAATAAAGTGACAAAATTTAAAAAGTGATGACTAAAAAAGAGACAAAACACAAATCAAAACTTTGGGATCGATTTAATAAAGTGACAATTTTAAAAAATGATCAACACTCAAAAAAGTGACTAAACCCGTTCACTTTTTTGGGTGAATTGTATCACTTTTTCATAAAAGTGGTATCACTTTTTAATAAAAAGTGACAGAAATAAAAAAAAAATAACAAACAATAGAAAAAAGTGACAAACATTAAAAAAGTGGATTGAATTTAAAAAAAAGTGACAAACATTCAAAAAAGTGACAAAAAGTTCAAAAAACTGCAAACATTTGAAAAAGTGACAAAACATCAATCGAAAACAAAGCATTCATAGCATGTTTCATGTTTGGTTGAAGTCATTTCAAAGAAACAAAAGAAAGTAGGACTCTCAAGAGCAATAGGCTAGTAATAACATAGAAACTTGGGAATAAGTCCTTGGACAATTAGATGTAGTTTAGCATTTCTTAGTGACCAACTATGCAACAGAGCCTCTAGTCTGGTACAACTTAGCATCAATCTCAGAGCATCCTCCATTTTCAGTTGTAAAGAATAAATTCAGAAATTAAACTTTTTTTTCCTTTAGATTATAGAGCATGCAAGAAATAGGAAGAGGAAATGGAGAGAGAATGTAAATGTTTGGGAAAAGAAGATGAAATCAATCAAATAACAAACAAAAGGTTACTTAAAACATTACATCAAATGCCAACATTTGATTTCAACCGAGACTTTATAAAAGTATATATAAGTGCCAAAACATATCATTTGCATTCTGCAGCCATTTTATTGTACCAAGAAATCATTTGTTATAGAAGTAAACACATAATGACAAGAAATCTATTGGACTTGAACTAGGGGCTCATTGCACATATTGTCCAACTAAAACTAAAACTAAAACGACTTCTAGCTTTTAGTGGTGACGATTAGACTAGATTGGCCTATTATTCCGAAATAATAAAGAATTAGATAGGCGAAAAAACCATCCAAACAAGTCAAAAACAGATCGCAAATTCAACTTGGATTGATAATTTGATTCTTAAGTGTTTCCAAACAGCTCCTTGATTATGGATTTTGACCTAACATATTAAGTAGGCTAAACCATTAAATTGGAAAAAAAATTGGCACAAAAATGTATAAATGAATATTACAATAACTTCTATTCACTAATGCACGTTTGGCTTTACTCAGAAGCTAAAAGTAGTAGCTTCGGCTCATAAACATCTGAATTGGCAAGTGCAGTTCATACCAGGTCTGATGCTATTAAGTCCCCGAGCAAACTCGATC
>CAIGRR010080246.1:0-16943 GCA_903798365.1 Fraxinus sp. 1973-6204 | reverse complement strand
TACATGCTCCTCACGGTGAGGCGGGTCTTACTACGGCCTTTTTAAACCATGGATTTTCCTTAATGATGCATGCCTAGTTTTGTCCTATTTAAACCCCTCATTCACATTCACATGCTACCACACACTATTATTTTTTTTAGTCTAAATAATATACGCATACACACATAGCCGAGGTGGAAATTGTAAGAGGGATCAAGCAATTTTATTCGGTCTCTATTACTCTTTCTTTTAAATTTCACAGTAAGCACGTTACCTAAGAATTATGGGTCCATATGATACAGTATGATTATAATTATATTACGAGGACCAGAGTTTAGTAGCGCTATACATAAGAATTCTTACCACCTATGTTTGGTAAAATTCTTGTGTCTCCATTATGTTGATTATAATTATTATGCTCTTTTAAGTTATACACAATAATAATTCATGGCGTACTTATGGAGATTTTATAAATCTCACTCTATGATATTTCCCCTTTCAGGCAATTGATGATTCGAGGTAGTCAACGTGAAGATGACAACCGGTTAGGATTAATAAATTATATAGTGTTTGAAACACAACGTTTAAGTTTCATTTTTGTTTTGGACATTATATGTTAATGCATTATTCGTTAATAATAAGATTTCGCAATTAATTATTGAAGTTAAAATCGTTTCTATTTACTTAATAAGTAAAATCGTTTCTTATTACTATTTAAGTCCCAATGAAAAAAAAAGGAAAAAAATCGAATTTTATTTAGTGACACTTGAATAGTCAAGGATTCGGATCGTCACAGTTGGTATTTCAACTAAGAGTTTTTTTTTTTAATCAGTTGTGTAGACTTCACATATATTGTCAAAATTTTGAACATGAATTTTCTGTTATTAAAAAAAATTACTGTTCATTGTGAACAGTGACTGCACGTCACTGTTCACGACAATGCACGATTTGAAAAGGAAAAAAAAAAGATTAATTTTTCCTATTAATGGGCTAACCCATGTGTAAAATATGTGTGGAATTTGAGTTTTTATTTGATATTATAGTGCATTTTTGAATTGGTTTATTTAATTGGATTTTATTATCTAAATATCCGAATACCATATAAAAGTTTTAGTCCAAGAATCAGTTTGCGTCCAATAATTATGATGATTTTTTTTTTTTTTTTTTTTGTTGTGAAAATAAGTTAATATTTAAAATGAGAATTAAGTTGTTCCAAGTCACTAGCCACTATGCCATCCTCCATGGCTCGACTTCCTTGAACTAGGTATGTATGCACTTAAGTATTTATGTCATCTCACTTATGAAAGCATGCCTATTACGCGAAATAGCAATCATGAATATTGTCAAAATATGAATATTAGTTACGATTTATTTAAGCTTGTTATGCATAAAAGTCAATAATAATATGAAATTTTGAATGTTACAAGTGTTTACTATTATACATATGACATTATTGATAGAAGACCTCAATCTTAGATTTTATACTAATGTAGAAACCATGAGATATATAGATGATAGCTATGTGATTTTAAATGCATGTTAATAAGCTTAGTGGGAATGACTCAACTAGAGATTAAGTTTGCAATAATGTAGAATTACATATTAAACAAATAAGATTTACAACGAATCCACGTACAATAATTTATCCCTTTATCACTACCTTTGTAAAAATAAGGGAAAAATCGTGGATGGTTATTTAATACGTTCTCTTAAAGTTCCAACTTCTAGTACAATAATTTATTTCTCTATCACTACCTTTGTGTAAAACAAAGGAAAAATTGTGAATAATTATTGGTACTCTCTCTTCAATTTTTAATTATTAGTACTCCCCCTCTAAAATAATAATAATAGTAATAGTAATAGTAATAGTAAAATAAAATAACGCTATTCTAATGAAACTAATGTCCCCAAAAAACTTTTTATGAAATTCTCAACAATTACCTACTTTTGGAAATGCTTTTGGAAAAAAATTTATTTTCGAAAAGTTCTTTAGGAAAGAAAAGTAATTACGTTCCTTTCGTTTCGATAGATGGTAAGTGGACAAGGTCAAACCAATCGAACCGAGAGACGCAATCATTTTACTTGGTTGCATAGGAATTACAAGAGAAACCCGAACCACGGTTTGATACAGCACTTACATGCCATGGAAAAGATTTACCGAGGGGCAAAAGCGAATGTATATCAATTTCATAGGAATGAGATCATGTATCACCTAGATCGAAACCTTACTCCTTACTGGAGGCAATTTATCAAAGGAATCGAAGAGACCTTCAACTACCAGACATCTCCCGATCTATTACTCTGATGCATGAGGGAAAGGTGGAGGGTGAATCATGAAGACGTTAGGTATACCAATGGGATGCCAAGTTATGAACCCAATCCGAGCAATGTCATAACCATACCCGAAGTTGACTACGTGGAAAATTATGTTGAATATGACCCGAGTGAATAATAAACCCTACGTCGTATTCCGCAATTGACCCGAAACAAAAAAACTCAAGGAAAAATAGGAGGCAAATCAAGGGGAGGGTACTGGGAAGAATTATTAGATGATGCCTAGTTTTCTTTACGCTTAAATTTATGTTCTTCAATTTTCGAATCTCAGCTTGTTTGGGTATGCATGGTGGTCCGTTATCTATGTGAACTTGTGAATGTTTATGAATAAAGCGTGCCATTCCTTTATGTTTCATTTCCTCAATTTGACTTAGCTCTAAATAGTTAGTTTCATTTAATTAAGGTTATGGCACCTCGAAGCAGAAGGACTAACAATAGCAATAACCAAACTCGAGTCCACACAACCTGTTCAGCCTTAGCCTAATACGATTGACCCACAGTTTGCCCAACAATTTCTCCCTATGATGCAAGCTGCGGTGCCGCCGCCACCTCCTCAACCGCCAACACCACCATTTTTTTCGCCGGTTCAACCAGAACAACATGAAGCTACCCGACATTAGGACCACTGCTGTTGTGGTTGAGCAATTCAGGAAACAGCATCCTCCTATCTTTCATGGTAGTACGGACCCCTTGGAAGTGGAGGACTGGCTAGTAGGTATGGAGAGAAGTTTTTAACTCATTGACTGCCCAAAACCTAGAAGGGTGATATGTGCAATCTTTATGTTACGTAAAGGTGCTAGGCGTTGGAGGGACACCACTACCAGATCAAGGGCTCCTGGTCATATTTCGATGTAGGATGAAATCAAGGAGGTCTTTCTGAAAAAGTACTACCCCACGAGTATCTGAAATCGGAAGGAGGTTAAGTTCCTTTTTCTTTTTTTTTTTTGAAAGGTAATCAGAATTTTATTAATCAACGTGTAATACACAGGAAGTGTATTAACAATTTAAATCAGAAAGAAACAACATGAAATTAGGCAGCCCGTCTATATGCCTAGAAGCCGCAGCATTGAACCAAGTAAACAATGTCAAATAAAACAATTCCCTAAACTGCTCTATTGTCCGTGGTTGGTCTTCAAAATAGCGATTGTTTCTTTCTCTCCACACACCACACAATGCAGCCCGAAATAAGGTCCCAAACAAGTTTGATGTCCTTATCTCGAAACTTTCTCCTTCATGCCTTTAACAAGTCCTCCATACGCCTCGTCAACGCCCAATCCATTTGTTGCAATGCCAGAAAATCGTTCCACAGTAAGCGAGCAACATCACAATGGAGGAACAAATGATCAATCGTCTCCCCATCCCTCTTACACATGTAACATCACTCTGTAACATAGAAACTTCTAGTACGAAGGTTATCCACCATTAACACTTGTCATCTGACCACCATCCAAAGTAGGAATGCCACTCGTGGAGGCAATTTACATTTCCAAACCATCTTCCAGGGGAATGAGCTCTCAGCAGTTCCCAATAGGGATCTAAAATAGGTGCGAAATGAAAAAATAACATCTCGTGTCAATCTCCACCTACTACAATCACCCTCTTCTGCCCTGAAATGTACCTCGTAAAGAGATGTTAGAAACAACGCATAATCATCCAATTCTCAATCCGGCAAACCCCGATTAAAAGCAATGTTCCAACTGGAGTTCCCATTATGAAATTCTAAAACATCATTCACCATGGCCGACGGCTCTAACGCAATACGATACAGAGAAGAAAATCTCACCTTAAGCGGTTGATCTCCACACCAACCGTCATCCCAGAAACTGATGATATTACCATTCCCCACCACAAAAGTCAATCCCGAAAGTTACTCCACCCTCGTCGGATATACCGTCACAAACTTACCACATAGGAACCACGTCTCTCACCTGAGTATCATCCCCCCTCCATAACACCATACTTGGCCCCTATGTCCCTCCAAAAACTCTCAATCTCCACTCCGAATCGCCACAACCACTTACCTAACAAGGCTTTATTAAACAAAACAAGACTTCTCAATCAGAGGTCCCCTCCAATATCTCCGAAACCATATTCGTAGTACCTGGCTCCCCCACTGTAGCCCAAGGTTCCACCTCCCGACGTGCCTCAATCATTGATTCCATTTCATCCCTATTGTTCCCTCCGTCTCCACCCTATTTCCATCACAGGAAGGAATAACCACTTCGGTCTGCATCTAGGACTCACCTCTGGGCTTAACCTCCATCTGTTGATCTTTAGTTTGGACCCTTATTAATGATGGCTCCTTAGGCTCCAGCTTCGCATCATATTTTCCAATTGTCTAGAGACTCATCAAATCCCACTCCACATTTGTGGCAATACGTGTTTCTAGACCCCAGTATAAACCCACTATCCATAACCTTGATAATTTCATTCAATTCCCCTTTTAATGCCTGTATACGAACCCTTAAAACAACATTAGGATCACTCCTCAAATTTTCCACTCTTTCCTTATCCAACAACACCCGCTTTCAGCATTTTGCGACTCCCATACGTTCGCCGTAACATCGGCATAAGTCATCCCTAGTCAGCTCCTTCCTTCGACTTTTCGACGCTTGACCTTATCTCTGGCGACAAATGATTCAACAACTGCCTGAAACACGTGAAACCGATGCCCAACCCTCTCCATTCGCTCCTTCTAGCACCATTACAACTCTCGCTTTAGACGCCTCTCTCCATACTGTGCTATCATCAAAAACCTACCCCGACTGTTGGCACATCGTTATGCCAAGAACTCTCGAGATGATTCATCAAACTTGGCCACAAAATCCTCCATCTTACCAGCCACCCTCAACTTCTCCATCACATTTACCATCCAAACGGCACCAAAACTGCCCATGCAAATTGCATCCGAAATCCTCGAACCCCATTCTGATAACTTAACAATACCTGAGTCAGTAACAGGCACTACGAACTTCTTCGCCTCAACAAAGAATCGTGACTTGAAAATCCCAAGACTCGCTACATAAGTCTGTCTCTCATGTTTTCGTGCAAATGAGCTGGCTGATGGTGAAACCAGTGGTCTGAACAGCCTTGTTACAGCGCGGAGGTTCTGCACAGTTATCGACGGTGGCGCGTGAGCCCCACACGCCGGCAGATCGACGCGTTCAACTCACGTCTGCCTCGCCGAGATCGGAATAGCCTGCACGTCTCGTCGAGCAGGAGTGTGGTATTGGATGGTGACCGGAATGTGCGCCGTTAGGTTTTGAGTCAACTGGGTCAACTGGTCCTCCACTGGCCTCGAACTCCACCCACCACCAACGTGAATGGGGTCATCTTGGACCTCCATCACCTCGCCTATATGTGCGTCATCCCATCTACCATTCTGTGCAACGACGCCGTTGCTAGGGTTTGGGGGTGCGACAACCGCACTGAGAAGGGGCTGTTTGAATATATGTAGCGTGAGGCCGATAGGGGAGGTCGCTTGAACTGGGTCAGGTGACCGGCGCCGAAAGAATGGCCGTTTATGTTGGGTGGTAAGGTTTTGGGTTTGACGAAGGTCGATGCCTTGGGTCCCATCCACACAATTCACTTTTTAACAACTCTAAATGTTAAGTTCCTTACTTTTAACTCAGGGCTCAATGACGTTGACCGAGTACGAGCAAAAATTTGAAGAGTTGGCTCATTATGCTCCTGAATCTATGGATATGAAGAAGGCAAGACGTTTTGAGCAGGGTTTGAGGGATGATTTGAAACGGACTGTCATAGTCCTTCGGCTTGAAAACTATTATGATGTGTTGGCAAGGGCACAATTGGCAGATTTCAAGAACCACACCAGTGGGGACGAAATGCATCATAAGGGACGGTCAGAGAAGCGAAAGTGGGTGGATAATAAGTCAAAGGGAAATAAGATTATTCCAAGAAGAGCAGAGAAAATTCATCACAAAATGGCAACAAGAGTTACCCAGGATGTGGAAAATGCCAGAAGCATCACCAGGGACTTTCCTTTTGGGGACGAATTCATGTTTTCGGTGTGGAGAACAAGGATACATGGCTCAGTATTGCCCTTAAGTTTGTATATAAACTGGATGTTATGGTTGAATATGCATAATTCCCTTTAGTAGTAACGATGTCCACTGGGGATATAGTGAATACTAATCACGTAGTTAGAACGACAAAGGTAGAAATTGATTGTAGATCATTGGAGACGAAATTGTATGTATTAAATATGGACGAATTCGATGTAATTCTTGGAATGGATTGGCTATCCAAGAATCACGCGATAATTCGTTGCTTGGAACGAATTATCGCAACGAATTATCGCATGATTTTTTGTTGCTTGGAAAAAGAAGTGATTTTTCAAAGATCCAAGGAAGAGGAATTTCGATTATTTGTAGCGGGAGGTTGACCCTTATCCCCACATCTTGTCTGCATTGGAAGCCCGATGGGTCGTACCATTAGAAAGCACTACGGGACTCCTGATGTCCATAATAAGTAAGGAAGAGAACACAGTTGACGAAGTTAGGGTGGTATGTGAATATCCAGAAGTCTTCCCTGAAGAGTTTCCTAGCATGCCGCCAGAACGAGAGGTAGAATTCACAATCGACCTTACTCCGGGCTCGACACCCATCTCCAAAGCCTCGTATAGAATTGCACCCAAAGAGTTACAAGAACTGAAGGCACAACTGGAGGAACTATTGGAAAGAGGTTTCATCCGGCACAGTGTATCGCCATGGGTAGCACCTGTGCTATTTGTTAAGAAGAAGGATGGATCGATGAGGATGTGCATCGATTACAAAGAACTGAATAGAATCACTATCAAGATTAAGTATCATCTTCCCAGGATCGAGGATTTGTTTGATCAGCTCAGCGGTGCAATGGTGTTTTCCAAGGTCGATTTAAGGTCTGGATATCATCAATTGAGAATCAAATCAAGTGATATCTCTAAGACGACTTTTAGAACTCGGTACGGACACTACGAGTTCTTAGTTATACCATTTAGGCTAACTAATTCTCATGTAGTCTTTATGGATTTGATGAACCGCGTTTTCCACAAATATCTAGATCAGTTTGTTATCGTGTTCATCAATGATATCCGGATCTACTCAAGAAGTAATGAGGAGCATTTAAGGATTGTGTTGGATGTTTTAAACGAGAAACTCTATGCCAAGTTCAAAAAATGTGAGTTTTGGCTGGAGCGAGTAGCATTCCTTGGACATATTGTCACGGCTTGAGGGATAGAGGTGGATCCTAGTAAAGTGGAGGCAGTGTTGAATTGGTCAAGGTCAACCAATGTAGAAGAAATTCTCAGTTTCTTAGGCTTAGCAGGATACTATCGATGATTCATTGAAGGATTCTCCAAAATATCAGTACCGCGGACACAGTTAACACACAAGCGTGTAAAGTTTGACTGGACAGAGAGGTGTGAACGGAGCTTTGAGGAATAAAACAGAAGTTGGTGAACGCCCTAGTGTTAACAATACCTAATGGATCAGGTGGTTTTGTGAATATAATGTTGCATCGAAGCAAGGTTGGGATGTGTCTTAATGAAACACGACAAAGTGTGTGCCTATGCATCGAGACAATTAAAGCTACATAAACAAAACTACACCACGCACGACCTAGAACTTGCCGTAGTGGTCTATGCATTAAAGATTTAGAAGCATTATCTTTACGGAGGTAAATGTGACATTTATACGGACCACAAAAGCCTCGAGTACATCTTCACCCAGAAGGAGTTGAATATGAGACAGAGAAGGTGGCTTGAGTTAGTAAAGGATTACGATTGTGAAATTCATTATCACCCAGGCAAGGCGAATGTGGTAGTTGATGCATTGAGTCGGGAAACGACAAGTTAATTAGCTATGTTGACTACGGAGGAACCACTATGGAGAGAATTAGAGATTGAGAGATTGAATCTCAAGATTGTCACCACTCAGCCAAGTGTGTTGCTTGCGTAGCAGTTCTCTCCATCCGACCCACATCCACAATAGAAGTAAAAGACATCAAAAGGGTGACCAGTCTTTTGAGTATATCAAGTCTGAGATTAACTCAGAAAAGCGGGAGGTCTTCACCATAGCCGAAGATAAAGCACTATATTATCAACGACGGATGTGTGTACCGAATTTCGAGGAATTGAAAAGAGAGATTCTAGAGGAAGCTCACTCCTCTCCTTATTCAATATACCCGAAAGGCACAAAGACGTATAAAGATTTGAAGTCAGTATTTTGGTGGGAAGTCATGAAGAGGTATATAGCTGGATATGTCAAGAAATGTTTGGTATGTCAGCAAGTGAACGCCGAATCCCAGCGACCATGAGGGTTACTTGAACCATTGGAAGTCTCAGAGTGAAAGTGGGAGCATGTAACTATAGACTTCGTGATTGGTTTTCCAAGGTCATCAAGAGGTCACAATGCTATTTGGGTCTTAGTGGATCGACTCACCAAATCAGTTCATTTCTTGCCGATTCGGATGACGTTTACTATGGACCAGTTAGCACAGTTATACGTGAATGAAATAGTAAGGTTACATGGTGTATCTGTTTCTATTGTATCGGTTAAAGATCCAAGGTTCACATTAAACTTTTGGAAAAGTCTACACCGAGCTATGGGAACTAAACTAAAGTTTAGTACGTCATTCCATCCTCGGACAGATGGGTAGTCTGAGCGGACAATTCAAACATAGAAGAACATGCTTCGGACATGTATACTCGAGTTTGGAGGACAATGGGAGAAGCATTTACCATTAGTTGAGTGCTCATACAACAATAGTTACCACACTTCTATTAACATGTCACCATACGAGGCATTGTATAGGAGAAAGTGTATATCACCAATTCATTGGAATGAAGTCGGTGAGCAAAATATTTTAGGGCCAGAGATTATTGAACAGACGGTGCACGCAATTGAGAAAATTCGCACCAGCATGAAAATTGCTCATGATAGACAAAAGAGTTATGCAGATAAAAAGAGAAAGGGTCTGGAATTTTCAGTTGGTGATAAGGTATTCCTCAAAGTGACACCAATGAAAGGAGTGCTACATTTTGACAAGAAGGGTAAGTTGCGACCAAGGTTTATTGGCCCGTTTGAGATCTTGCAACGCATCGGGAACGTCGCATATCAGTTAGCGTTACCTCCAGAACTTTCAACTATACATAACGTTTTCCAAGTGTCAATGCTTAAGAAGTACGTCCCCCATCCGAGTCATGTAGTCAACCATCAGTTTATTGAATTACAACGAGGTTTAAGCTATGAAGTACCAATAAGAATTGTTAATCAGAAATTTCAAGCCCTCCAGAACAAAGTGATCCCGTTAGTTAAAGTATAGTGACGTAATCACTCAGTTGAAGAGGCCACATGGGAGCGAGAGGTGGAAATGCAGGCCAAGTACCCACAACTTTTCGATGAATTTCAAGGTAAATTTTGAGAACGGAATTTATTTGTAGGAGGGCAGATTATAACACCCGCACCCAAATTTTTGGTCTAATTATAAGAATTGAAAATTTAGGGGCTCATTTGATGGTTAATCCACCTTTTAGGACCTTGTAGCAAATTTAGTATAAATGCTAATTCCCACAAATTTTGCTCTTTTAAAAAAAGGGTTGAATGTTTGGTCAAACTCTTATATAGAAATCCTTGATATATTTTTTGTCATATTCATGATTGACCAAACATATGGTAATGTGTAATGTGAATGCATGTGTATATAGAATGTATATTCACATGAGGAATGAGGGAGATATTCTTGCCCATTTCACAAATTTCAAGGAACAATTTCAATGCTAGAATTAATAGCCTTTCCACCATCATGGATTTTCCTTAATGATGCATGCATAGTTGTCCTATTTAAAGCCTTCATTCATATTCACATGCTACCACACACTATTATTTTTTTTAGTCCAAATAATGTACACATATAGCCGAGGTGAAAATTGTAAGAGGGATCAAGCAATTTTATTCGATCTCTATTACTCTTTTAAATTTCCCAGTAAGTACGCTACCTATGTTTGAATTATTATTATGTTTCAAGAAAATTATTATGGGTCCCATATGATACAGTATGATTATGATTATGATAAGAGGACCGGAGTTTAGTAACGATACACATAAGAATTCTTACCACCTCTGTTTGGTAAAATTCTTATGTCTCCATTATGTTGATTTTGATTATTATGCTCTTTTAAATTATACACGATAATAATTCATGGCGTACTTATGAGGATTTTATAAATCTCACTCTATGATACTTCCCCTTTCAAACAATTGATGGTCGAGGTAGTCAACGTGTAGATGGCAACGGATTAGGATTAATAATTTATATTATGTTTGAAACACAACTTTTAAGTTCCTTTTTTTGGACATTATATGTTAATGCATTATTCTTTAATAATAAGATTTCGCAATTAATTATTGAAGTTAAAATCGCTTTTATTTACTTAATGAGTAAAATTGTTTCTTATTACTATTTAAGTCCCCATGAAAAAAAAAATCGAATTTTATTTAGTGACACTTGAATAGTCAAAGATTCGGGTCGTTAGTTGGTCAGGTCTCGGGTTTGCTCCCCAATGGTCACCGGTTCGAATCCCCTCAGGGCCACTGAGGTGAGTACCGGTTGTAAACTTCAGGGCCCCGTGAAATTAGTCGAGGTGCGAGCAAGCTGGCCCGGACATCCACGATTATCAAAAAAAAAAATATATATATATATAGACATTCTACCCCTTACTCCTCCCTTGGGCATATTTTTTCTAACTTCATTTGTAATAATGATCCCACAAAGCGCAAGTTACATTAGACACCATTGGTTTATGACACCTGCTAGTAACACAATGTGGTTCAAAGACACATCTACCAAGCATTCGTTTTCCATGATCACCTACATTTCATCAACTTGGCATTGTGATGGTAAATTTCTTTGAATTTCCTATATATGAAACTAGAGGAGAGAATAGAGATTACAGCATTTTCTTTAAATTAAGTAAAGTGAGGGAGAAATCAGCTTTTTAAGAGTGAATTTGTCAATTGTGAGAAATTCAGTGATCCCCCATCTCATTTTTGAGTTAAACAATGAACGCTTATGGTTACAAATTTGATCTCTCTCAGCCTAATCAGTTCAATCATTGTTAGGCTTCTTGTCCCAGTTGTTCGGATTTCTCATCTACTTTGGCATCAAAAGTAATTCATATATAATAATGAAACATACATCAAGAAGCGTCTTTTTCAAGCAAAATAACAATTTTCATCTCCTTGGCTAAGGATTATTCAACTGCTCACTATTATATTTGTGGTTAACAAAATACCTAAATATTAAGCACCTTTAACTTTTATTCTTTGAACTAATGAAAGAATATAGGGCAGAAGACTCACTACCCTGCCCTAGACACAAGTATTCTGATTAAACCAGAGAATGTTCGTGTCAACCGAAACAAAAAAAAACAAAGGGCTTCAATTAGACGCATTATAATTGACTGTAGAAAATGCACAAATTTAAATTAGTAGAACGAGTAAACACAAAGAGGGAAAGAGAGAAGAAAAGAAATGAAAAAAAATGTACGTACGTTGGCCAGGACGAGACAGCGAGATCGACAAGCTTAGATTGAGGAGGGTTGCTTTGAATCTTGACTCCGTGTATTTCCCTTGTCATTCTCACTAATCTCCGATTGTCTTCTTAGTTCTTCCACAGATCGATTTGAAAGTGGGAGCACCTTTTAAGCTTCGACCTACCCCGTTTGGTTAATTTTTGGGTCATTAAATTATAATTTATTTTTTTTCCCATTTTATCAACCCCACATTTTTTTTAATAAAATAATATTATATGTAAATTAAAAAATAAATTTACTCTATTTTTAATCACGTATTTTCCAAAAAAAGAAAAATCATAATTCCTCCAAGTATAATGTGAAATGACGAGAGTCAAACTGATGCGGTGTCAAAATGGTGGGCCACGGTCCAATGACAAGGACTATTAAAACTCGTGGAATTAGTTGACTTAGTGCATGTTTAGCAAAAGTTAAGAGTTTATTTGGTGCACATTTTTGGGGCAATAATACATTTTTACTGTTGATGTGATGAAGAATATGTGGTTGAAATGAAAAAAAAGTTATTGATGTGATGAAAACTTATTGAAAAATGTGTGATTGAAAATAACTAAAAGAATGAAAATGAGAATGAGAAAAATAATGCGGCTGAAGTGGGGGCTTAATAATGTATATTTCAAAATCACCCTTTTTAAATAGAATAATGTTATTTATATTACTCGTTTAATTGTGTCTCTAATTTATTTAATATTACTTAGCCCCTGTTTGAAACCCATTTTGAGGAAGTTAGAAATTTTGGAATAGTGATTGATGTGAGAATGTGTGGTGGAAAAGTGATGAAAAGTTTTTAATTTGTGTGTAATATTATTTTATTTGGAGAATTTGTGGTTGAAATGAAGAATGAGAATGAGAATGAGAATGAAAAATAGAAATTAATGGGTGTCAAACGGGGGCTTAGTGAATATAAATTGGTGTTGTAATATCAATTATTCTAATAGCATTACTCGTAAATCAATGATACATTTCTCTAAAATAATAATGTTGTCTAGTATAATTGGTTCTAGAGCACCAATTTAGGTTGCATAATGTGATTGACTCACCTAAAAGTATAATTGTATAATTTATTTAATTTTGTCTCTCATTTATGGTGTGTTTGAGCCACATTATCTTGGAAAAATGTATTCTGAAATATTAGATAGATGGAGAATGTGTGGTTGAAAAAAAAAAGTTATTGATGTGATAAAAAAATGTGTGGTTGAAAATGAGTAGAAGAATGAAAATGAAAATTTTAATGTGTACCAAACAGGGACTTAATTCCACTTAGTGTCATCTATATTGCTTTTATAGGCGCTAAATAGTACTTCATCCATCCCATAAAAATATGTTTACTTTCCTTTTTCGTTTGTCTCAAATTATATGTCATTTTTCTTATTGAGGATATAATTAGTTTTTAAATTTTCTAATGTGATTCTATTTAGCCCCTGTTTCGCACATATTCTATTCTCATTCTCATTCTCATTTTTTTCTCTTTTTTCATTTCAACCACACATTTTTCAAATAAAATAATATTATACACAAATCTAAAACTTTTCATCACTTTTTCACCACATTCTCCCATCAATCACTATTCCAAAGTTTCTCATTCTCATAAAATGGGTGTCAAATAGGGGCTTAATGTACATTATTATTAACAAATATGAATTACTCATATTTAAATCATTATTTAATGTAGGAATATATTAGAAATTATTATTTATAACTACCTAGACAAGTGAAGTGGAACCATTGAAGACCAGATTTGAACTTTACTATCCATTTCCTAAATATTATTGTCGCATATACTAAAAGTTCATCTATTTGATTATCATGTAAATTGCAATTCACAAAATGCATTGAAAACGCTTTTAATTACTTGATCTTCCATTTCTCTAAAAAGATAAATTGGCACAAAAAGACATTTTCAACCATCTTAAACAGTTTAGACGAAAATATTATAACTTCAAAATAACAGTAGTGTCTAGACCGTTAAATAGAAATATTTTGGAATACTTTTGATAAATTATAGTTTAATTTTGTGTATTTATAGTTTATTTTGTGAAAGTTAATGAACTGACGGGAAATTGAAAGAAATAAATGAAACCCGACGAAAAATAATGATTTCCAAAGTATGGAAAATATCTAATAGTTTATTCGGACAATGAAACAATGATTGAAAATTATATGGAGTCAATTGACCAAGAATAGAAGACAAAGCAATTAAAAAACTCTTTTGCTGTGTGTTCGCAGGGACTATATTTTTCAATCTCGAAGATAATTTCACTTGTTCATGCGTGGGCAAATAGATATGCCATGCATGGGCATGGGTATTTTATCGACAACATGGCAAATTTTTCTTTTGTGATACAAACTCTTTTGGAGCTCAATTTTGACTCGTTTCTTAACCTAATTTTGCAACATATAAGTAAAAAATAAGGGCAAAACATTAAATGATCTCTATAACTTCTCATACCATACTATATCAAAAAATCAATCAAGAAAAAGAGGTAAATTCATCATAATAAGATCAAACCTAAAAAGGAGTTGAATGTTAATTACATCAAAAACTTGAAGATTTAAAGCTTGGAATTGAAGACAATACTTCTTGTATTAATTTATGTTGCGGGTGACATCTTTTCATTATTCTTCTTGTAATTTTATTAAAATCATGTTATGCTAAATCTTTGATTGGATAGGATGAAAATGAAACCTATATTTTCTTAATTTTAATTCAAAAACTATAGTAGTGTATATTTATGAGTTTTCTTGATTAATCTTCCTTGCCTTGTTACATTACTTAATTAATTGGTCATCAATTAAATAATTAATTGCTTGTTGTTAGGAATTTGAGAAGGTGATATGATACGAATATAAAATATAGATATCACAAAAAAATAATATTAAAAGAAAACGAGCAAGAAGATGAATTGACAGATGAACATAATACTTTATTAACAACCAATTGAGATAGAATACAATTTATGCAATATCCTGCTTACAAAACTGAATAAAGAGTCCACTATTTATAGGAGATCCGTCCAAAATCCTAAAACATGGTAACTAGGTCAAAAAATCGCGTAAAATCGAAAAATAAAGAAAAAGATTTGCGGCCCGTCGCTCGAGCGAGAGCATGTCGCTCTAGCGACGGATTCGTTATTCCAATTTTGCTCATCTCGCCTGTG
Organism: Fraxinus sp. 1973-6204; assembly: GCA_903798365.1. Lineage (NCBI taxonomy): Eukaryota > Viridiplantae > Streptophyta > Magnoliopsida > Lamiales > Oleaceae > Fraxinus > Fraxinus sp. 1973-6204. The sequence goes on along the minus strand of CAIGRR010080246.1, from coordinate 1,883 downwards.
CGGGAGTCGAGTGACCGTCTAGCACCGTCAATCAGTCATTTTTCCTTCTGGACCCTATTTTGACATCTTCGAGCCCAATACTCTAAAATGCGAAGCCCTTACCAAATTTGGAGCGAATTTGGATCACAAAACCCAACAATCTCCACATTAACAAAAATTTCGATGCAACGAATGAAACTCCGAAATTTCTCCACCTGGAAAAATAAGTCTGACTATAGCGAAACACACTGAGCTCTTCAAACTAAACCAAACCAAACATCTCCAACACTCAAAAGTACTCTTCCTCTTCCACCATTGATGAGTGAAATTAACTCATTTGTCCACTATTTATAGGGGAACCGTCAAAACCCTAAAACATGGTAACTAGATCAAAAAATTGTGGAAAATCGAAAAATAGGGAAAAAGATTTTCGGCTCGTCACTCGAGCGAGAGCCTGTCGCTCTAGCGACAAATTCGTTATTCCAATTTTGTTTATCTTGCCCATGCGGGAGTCGAGCGACCATCTAGCACCATCAATCAATCATTTTTTCTTCTTAGACCCTATTTTGACATCTTCAAGCCCAATACTCTAAAACGCGAAGCCCTAGACCAAATTTGAACCGGATTTGGGTCACAAAACCCAACAATCTCCACGTTGACACAAATTTCGATGCAACGAATGAAACTCGAAAATTTCTTCACCTGGAAAAATAAGTCCGACTGCAGCGAAACACACTGAACTTTTCAAACTAAACTAAACCTCTCCAACACTCAAAAGTACTCTTCATCTTCCACCATATCCAAACACGGACACAAATGAACCCAACCCTCGGATTCCCAAAATTCACTATGAATTCAAAATTTACCAAACGGGGTCGAAACACACCTTGTAGAAGAATATCCACTAAATGCTTTAACTGAAGGCCCTTGGCTAGACTCGTCACCTTCAACAACTCCAAAAGCATGCACATCCAGATCAGGATCCCCGTACCTATTTCCAATTAGTCTCTCCCTAACCATTGAATACAATGGAACCGCGAACTGTGGTGGCAAAGCGGAATTACCCATATCTCCCAAACTCGATAGAGTAGTATTCTTCAAAATGGACCCAGAGCTACTTCCCAAAGGTACTGTATCAAACTGTATTTCTACCACAGCACCAAACCTATGATGTTGTTTCTTCACTGATTCTGCCCGACCTTGGAAGATGTATAACTGGGACTTTTTCCTCCTCTCCAATACAACACGGACACCCTTCCAAACTTCCAGGACTCCACCTGCACCAGAGAACGTGTACCCTTTTGAATCTAGGGTACTCAGCGAGATGACGTTCTTCTTCAAGCGTGGAACATGTCGAACCGACCAAGTGTTCTGATTGTTCCATCCACCAACTTCAATTTGACTCTCCCAATACCAGCTACTCAACAAGATTCGTGGTTTTCCATGACAACGGTACCTTGCGTCACCGTTTCATATGATTCAAACAGATCCCGATTGGAACTCATATGAAACGTACAAGTTGTATCCAAAATCCACTCCTCGTCAGGCTTGGATTCCACGTCAGAAATCGTCAAAAGATCTCTCTCACTTACATAGTTCTCCGCAATGTCAGCTTCACCTTGCGGGTTTCGTACGAATGTAGTGCATGAACTTTTGGAAATTCTTCTATTTCATTATTTTCTGAAGCAGACTATCAAATATTTTCTTGGCCAAAATGTAGAGTCAAACTCAATCTCTATGATCAGGAAATTATCTTTTTTCCATGGTCTGAATATCATACTTCTCCCGTAGCAATATGATGAATGAACATGTTATACACTAGATTTAAGCATCTTTTTCTATGTTTATTTTACACACTTGATCTTTCAAGCAATCTAATCTATGCACAATAACTTGCCGATTTC
>CAIGRR010080224.1:0-10005 GCA_903798365.1 Fraxinus sp. 1973-6204 | reverse complement strand
AAAAAAAATTGAGCCCAGAAGTTTAGGATGGGCATGTGCCCACCCTAGGCCTTACCCTTTTCCCTTGGCTACTACATAAATGAGATTATATATATAAGATCCCAAGTCAATCTTAAATCATAGTGCGAGATGTTGCAGTTGGATTGCCTGGCTGGCTGATTGTGGTGCGACCATTGGCATATTTGTTTCATCTCTGCCATAAAGAATATGTGCTATCGCTAGAATATTTGATTCCACGGGGATTGAGAATATATTGTCCCGAGTCAGTTTAAAGTAAGCATATGTCACTTTAGACGAGAACATAATCCATTTATCTCTAACCCACGTTTGAAGCAATACTCTGTCCCTAGAGTGTCTAAACCAACGTTGAAGTTTGAATAGAACTCTTGTACTAAGGTAGAGGCAAACCTTATTAGGCTCAACTGCTACTTGTTTCTAACCCTTCAAATGAATCAAGGCTGTCACCTTGAATCCCTTAAAATCTTCCAACACTAGTTGTCTCTCTTGCCATATTTTCCACTCTGATAAAACATTTTCAAATCTTCCTCTATGCTCTGAGAACCTAAATCGTCTCCGTAGCCTATTTTTACCTTTAGAAGTTGAATGAGCCTTTTTTTTTCGATTTGGTGCCATACTTATCAAAATAATAATAAATAATAATATTAGTCATGTATCTATCATATCAAAATCAATATAAAGTGACATGAAACTCAATTAATAGGAAAAATGTGGGTCATAGGTAAGGGAGGCAAACAAGGACGCGTGTGTGACCTCGGAGAGAGGGGGGGAGGGGGGGCTTTACCTCAAATTGCCTCATACCAGTGAAGATATTGTCCTACACTTATAAACCCATCATATTTCCCATGTCTAGCCGATGTGGGACTTCTTTTACTCCCAACAACGCAGGGGTCGATGGCTCAAAATCAATATAATAATATTAGTCATGTATAAATCGGTTTTGTTGCTTTCTTGATAAAAAAAAACATATGTCATCCAAAACCCAACAACAATCCTTTCTCAGAAAACACAAAAAAGTTGAAAGGTCTCGAAATCCCAATTTAAAACCCTTATAATAATTCTCAAAATCCCATTTCCGACCTACCTGGAAATGATCTAAAACAGACGAATTAAGTATCAAAGATTCACACACTGACCAAATTGAAACTGCCCATGTTGATAACTTATCGAAAAAATGGTGGAAAGGAATAGCGGGGATAGAATTTATGAACTTCTTCGCGCGTCTGCGTAAATCTAGAATAGTGGGGAAGAAATTTCTAGGTTTTTAATTTCGGGGTGTGGAGGGTCGGTAAGAAAAACAAAGTTAGAGAGGTTTGGGGATTGTGAATGGTTCCAATAAAAGAATTTGGTGTAATTTTTGGTAATTATTCCTTTTTAATTTTGGTAGTTTTTATTATTATTAATGGTTAACTAACATAGTTGGACGATGGAGGGTTGTTCTCATCTAAAAGGTTGTATTTCGTATAAAAGGTTTCAAAGAGAGACATTTTCTGTTATTTCTAATGGGTGAGTGGTTTTCCGCACATCGACTACTAAGTAGAGAGTTTTCTCCTTTTAAGCATTTTATTAACTTTTATCAAAATTTGTTAAAAAATTAACTTTAATTTCTATCAAATAAAGACTTCAAATAATTCTAAAATGAAAAAGCATCTTTTATGTTTAGGTTTCACGTAAACTCGTTAAGGTTGAAGTTTAACCTCTATTTCTAGCTCCATTTTACGCTTTTTAGAACATTAGTTTTCGAGATGTCATGTAATTTGCCCTGGTGCTAACAACAATCTTGCAACATTTACACATTTCCATATGAACTATGCTACACTTACAGAAATGGGGTGGGGTGATTGGTTTCACAAGTACTCACAATGCGGGAGGGGTGGGTTTTTTTTTTTCGTTGGGCCCCACACATGTGAGTGGGGTAAAACATTGTGAAATTTTTTTTATGAACATATAGTTTATTCCTTTCCATATAATTTTCTTTACACTTTTTTAAATACAACATTTACACTTTTGATTCTAAATTCATCTATCACATCATGGCGTCATGCACAAATTTCCTCCAAAAAATGTCAACCAAATTATTATAATTGATGTACATGTAGCACTAGTCTACTAACAAGGCACCACTTCTTCCATTCCACCGCACGCTTCTTGACAGAGTCTGCACTGAGGAAATTCTGCCTTTTCTTTTCTTCTCTGCATTGGATTTAACAAATACTCAATTCCATTATCTTCTTTTCACGTACTACTGGAACCTATTGTCTTCTTCCGAAGTACAGATTACTCTGTATTAAAATCCATAGACAAAAAGATTAAGCTTTACACCCTACTATTACTTTATTTTGTTTGTGCTCACATACTAATTTTGTTTGTATTTGATCGGTTGCTGAGTTTTCCCAAAGAAAAAGGCGCAGTTTGTGGAGTTGGAGAATGCATTTATGGCGTGGAGAACAATGTACAAGTTCGATGGCAGCAATGACGTCGGATCGGTGCTTATGGACCAACCTTTCAAGCTTTGGTCAAAGATCATAGACACCGTGAGCTGTGGCGGCGGCAATAGGCCAAAGAAGAATTCTGAGTCGAAAAATAAAATCAATTTGAAGCAGCAGCCCAGATCCGACAAATTGTCGGAGCTTTTGAAGGAACCCGAGTGCTGGGAGAATGAGGAGAAGGATGAGGAAGTTAGGAAGAAAGAGGAGACGCTGGAAGAGCTGAAGCGAGTGGCTAAGAAGCTACAGCAGCAAAGCAGCTTGGAGTTGGTTCTGGAGGGTACGACAGAGGTAAGGAGGCTCGCAAAGGAGGATTCACAAGCCAGAACTACTCTAGCTCTTCTCGGCGTCATTCCGCCCCTTGTGGCTTTGCTGGACGCTGAGGATCCAACCTCTCATTCTCAGATCGCCGCTCTCTATGCTTTGCTGAATCTTGCCATTGTAAATGATGTGTCAGTTCCCTTTTACTCTTTAATTACGTTTATCAACTGTTTGATTCCAATTTCTTGATGTGGATGTTGATTCAATTTTTACACCAATCTCTTTTCCTCCCTCAGAAATAAAGACGCCATTGTTAGAGCAGGGGCTTTACATAAAATGCTAAAGCTCATCCAATCTCCAAACGATTCGGCTAATCGGGCAGTTGCCGAAGCGGTTGTTGCGAATTATCTTGGCTTGAGTGCTTTGGATTCCAATAAACCAATTATAGGTTCTTCAGGTGTAATTCCATATTTAGTGAAAACACTAAAAGAGTTAGATGGAACGAGTAGTTATCAAGCTAAACATGACTCATTGCGAGCACTTTACAATCTTTCAATCGAGACTACAAATTTGTTCCCAATATTAGAGACCGATCTGATACCATATATGTTGAGCAAGCTAGGGGATATGGATGTAAGTGAGAGGATCCTCTCTATTCTTAGCAATGTGGTAGCTATAGGTGAGGGGAGGAAGGCGATCAGCAATGTGCAGGATGCATTTCCGACTCTGATTGATGTGTTGAATTGGACGGATTCTCCGGGGTGCCAAGAGAAAGCATCCTACATTCTTATGGTTATGGTACACAAGTCGTATGGAGATAGGCAGGTCATGATTGAGGCCGGAATTGTTTCATCCTTGCTTGAATTAACACTTTTGGGAAGCACATTAGCACAAAAAAGGGCTTCGAGGATACTGGAGTGTTTACGGGTGGATAAAGGAAATCAAGTATCAGGAAACTGTGGAGGCGGCGGATTGTCAGCTCCTCTTTGCAGGACGAGTAATCAATTAAAGGAGCCATTGGAGGAAGACGACCACATGATTAGTCAAGAGAGGAATGCAGTGAAGCAACTAGTTCAAAAGAGTTTGCAAAACAACATGGAAAGGATGGTGGAGAGGGCTAATTTGCCTCATGATTTTGTTCCTTCTGATCATTTCAAGTCCCTATCATCGAGTTCAACTTCTAAGAGCTTGCCATTTTGAGGGGGTTGAAAATTTCAGATAGTTATCATCTTGGATTCTGTAGTTTCATTTTTATAATCAGGCAGTGTAGAATGATATTGATTAGGATGTTAATTTAGTATTTTCGTTGATCATTCTGGGTTCATGTATGACACATTAACAGCATATTTGGTATCATATACTCAATAGTAGAGTCGAGAAGAATTTTGACTTCTTTTTCTTTTTATCACTTTCATCAATATTGTCGATTCCACTTTACCATGTAATAAGAGTAGTTCAATTTGGATTTTAATGCAATGTACATCCTGAAAACCAAGAGTTGCCTCCTCGATTTGTATTTCAATCTGGGACTTGGTTGGTTCTGCTGGATTTTAACATGAGTACTTTTAAACGCCATGGCGAGCTTGACATGTACATAGCTGGATGAGCAAGTCTTGCCGAGCTGGTTGCCTGTGTAGACTGAGCAAACTAATGATTTTGGTCTCATGGGAGAAATGGCTTGGGATCCTGCCTTGCCCACCTGAGTCCAGTCCCTTCTTTTATGGTCGGAGGCCAGCCCCATAGGATAGGAAACTCGCCTCAATTGGTGCTTCCCCTCCTTCATCCCTTCGTTCCAATCCATCCAGCAATATATGGCACCCCGTACTAATTGCCCTTGCACTGATGCCACCATGGCTTGCTAAGCTCGCTTGGATGCCTCGATTTCATTATTTTTTTAGAGGTCTTGTTGTGTGAGTCAATAAAGCTAGCTGCTGCTTTTAAACTTTACTAATGTAGGGGCAGTAGTTGGAAGCACAATAAGGGCAGTAGGTTGGACTATTTTGATAGTTTGGGCTGATTACCTTGGCCACTTCTAAACGTTCTATTTCATATGTGCAAAGTGAGTGAATCGAAAATTACACGACGTGGTTAGGCTCTAGCTCGAGCATATGTTATTCTTGAACCTTTTTCTGGATCATTGACTACATTCGTCATAATTACTCGTGAAACAGAGTTGAGTTGGAATTCTTCTTTGATTTGTTATAGTTTTGTGACAACATTATATGGATTGAGTATCTGATCGATCATCTTAGACCATCTGAGACGAAAAAATTCAATCTTGTCCAAATAAGTAGGAAACAACTGTGAAGACCAAATTGTTTCTAGGTCATACTTATATATGTTATGGTCTTTAGGTCTTATTGTTCGACCTTTGTTGTCTAACTGCCCTTTTAATTTGTTGTTTCATCCTACGTGTTTTTCGAGTTGATGTATCCTCCAAAGCAACACATAGAGCGTCCCCAAGAGACTTTTTAAATATAATATGCTTTTTATTTTAAAAAGTCAACTTTTAAATTGTGTTACATCATACTTTTTAAATTAACATTTTAACTTAGAGACTGTGTTTGACTCTTGAAATTTAGAAAGCCAAATCTATTCTCTGTAATAATATAATAATTTCAAGGAAAGCTAGCGAAAATAAAAAATTGAAAAAAACAATAAATATTTTCTAGGAGCAGTAAAATTAAGTGTCAAACATAAAAAGGTTGTTGGAGAATTTTAAAATTTTTACTTTCTAAATTTATAGATGCTCTTTAAATGGTAGAATATGCTCTACAAAAATAGTGATTTTGTTGGAGAAGTTCAAAGTTCTCAAGTTTAAACAATTTTCTCTTGAATTTTGAAGCAACATGATTTTGCTGATACTAGCGAACCAAACTAAGTATCGTTATTGTCATATTACGTTAACTAAAAAAAATGAGAAAAGTGAAAGAATAATTCCTATTTCCTACTATAGCCTCTATTTGGTTATTAGTATTATGAACCTTTTCAAAAGTTTCAGTTAAAGCGGCAAACTATTTTTTTTTTTTTTTTTTAACGTAGGAACTCGCAGTCGCTATCCTTGAGTGCACACTAGATAAATATCGCTCCACGTACAGTCGCCCGTGAACTACGCAGTAGATTTAAACCTTTGTTTTAGTTTTTATTAAACTTTTGAGTGGTTTGAAGGCAAATAATGAACCAATTATGTGCAAATTTATTTCCTAAAACATAGGAACTTTGACTTTCTTTCAGCCTTTATTTTTCTAATTTTGAGAGATTTATCTTTCGTTCCTATTCTCCTTTTTGAAAAACCGAAGAACATTAATCACACCTTTACAGTAACAAAAAAATGTTTACTTTTTATGGTCGAAAAAGTGATGATGATCAAGGCCAATCATCTGCTCCGTTCAATGTTTCCATAATGTTGTCGTTGATTTCAGTTGTTGGCCTCTGGAAATTTTGAGAAAGTTTTCAGTTGGCTAATAAAAGCTTAATTGCAATCTATGGATCACTAGAATTTTTATTCAATAGTATGTGTTTAATTTTTGNGATGATGATCAAGGCCAATCATCTGCTCCGTTCAATGTTTCCATAATGTTGTCGTTGATTTCAGTTGTTGGCCTCTGGAAATTTTGAGAAAGTTTTCAGTTGGCTAATAAAAGCTTAATTGCAATCTATGGATCACTAGAATTTTTATTCAATAGTATGTGTTTAATTTTTGAGAACATCTATACCATACAAAATACACACATGGAGGTGGTCCCATTTATTTTTGACAATATTTAATTCACATGGGGTCCACTCCATGTGAGTATTCCGTATGGTTTCTGGCAAGAAAATAGAAAATTTCTTAATTTCTTCCTTTATCTTGCCTTTTCAAACAAATTTCTAATCAACAACTAGATCTAATATCTTCCTCCCCACATTTTAATTAACTTCTAATATTCCATAATAATCCAATCGACATAGAAAAGGGGGTAACGTAAAAAAAAAAAATGTGTTTTAAATGGGGTGTGTATATATAGTGGTGTAAAATTTCGCCCTTCCTTTTACACCACAATAAATTTTAATTTCTATTATATCCCTTCATTACTCAATGATTTACTTTATTTATATTTATTTTAATTTGGTAATTATTCTTAATTAATACTTATAGTAAATTAATTGTTGAGAATTTAAAAATAATAAAATAAAGAAAATACTGTTCATTCAGTGTAATATTATTTTTTATTTTTTTTGGTACCCTTTTTTTGGTACCCAGGTATCCCAACTTAGCCAGACTAATTTCTTGGACCACCAGCCACCGGCCCCTCAGTAACTGGCGGAGGTAAACCGCGGGTTATGCCCAAATTGACCAGGGTTCGAGCACCCCTTATATTCCTAACCCCATCATTCAGTGTAATATTTGATATAATGATTGTAAAAGACTTTGCAAAATAGTGTGAAAGTTGTACCAATTTGATGCTAATGGTTGGGATGACCTTAAAATATTGATTTAAATAATAATTCGTAATAGAAACTGCCCAATGAAATGACACGACAACCTAATATTAAAAATATAATTTAATATTAATAAGTCCTTATTCAATGGAGATTAAAATTTGATTTTTAATAGATTTTGATAAAAGTTGATAAATTTTATAATTGAAAAGTTGTGAACCTAATTAAATATATAATTAAAATTAATTGATCCAATTGAGTCAACTAATAATTAAAATTAAAGAAATTACAAGAAAGTCAACTTTCACATGATCATTTGAAAAGATGTCCAAAATTTGTTCTATGTCCATTTTGCTAAAATTTTGACCAAAATGCCCTCAATGTGAATTTCAAATTCCACTGTGAAAAGAAATTTTTTCATATAATAATAATTATAAATTGTGTTAGCAAATAAAAATTTGACACATAATCTATACTACATATTTAAAAAAGTACAAATTTTAATGCATGTATTATATGCTACATTCTCCCTAAGAGGCTAAGAGTTGGTCATAACCACTGGTTTTTCATATTGTTTTAGTTGGTTTTGATTGAATCAGATAGGATTATGGGTTTACCCATGAAAATCAATCCAAATTAGCATAATTTTTAGTTGGATTCTCTTGAAATGGTTTGGTTCAATTTGGGTGGTTTGCCCATCAAACCTGTCACAAACAAATCGACTCGACCCATCAACTTAAAAAAAAAAAACAAAAAAATCTTACAACAAAATATAGCTTTGCGTGAAAAGTAGAAGCCATAACTCTGAAGCCCTAATCTCTCTCTCAACTCTGAAATTTTTCCACTTGAATTGTTGACGCCGATTGTGGGTCTCTTGTAGCCAATAAATTGTGAATCCCTTCCAGTTTTTGCTTGAATATCGCTGAAGTGTTCCAAAATTTATGGTCAGTTCTTGACATTTTTCTTAAATAACTTTGTTTTTTTTTTTTCATGGACTCTTCATTATTTCATGTGATCTATTGTTGATTAATGTGCTCATGGACTCTTTCTCCCGATTATTTGGACTTGATCATCATTAGAAGTTTTTCTAATTTGAAAAGAGATTTACTGAAGCGTGATAGTGGGGAGTTATACTCCAATTGCTTCACAAAAAACATATATTCGATACTTAAACCCTTTACCTGCCCAAGTAGCTCATAGTTGGCAACACGCAAAACAGAGGTCTAGAACCAGAAATTGACACATATATTCTTAAGATATATGTGGTAATTCTTTGAGTCCACTTATAGAAGACAAGGATACAGGAATTGTGTACATGATAACGATATACCATATTATCTGAATACACTGCATATATATATAAATAGATTTGTGAATATACTCGGTGTTTAATAGCATACAAACTATTCATTCATTCAAGTCCATAAACTACTACCATATATATTAGGACATGTACACTCTGCCAATTTCTTGCTTTTTCTGTTCCTTTTCCTTTTAAGAAATTATTGGTTTAATACTAGGAGAGAAAAGAGAAGTTGGTGGGTATTGAGAGAGTTCGAACAATTCACCACACGTCAATCGTGGTGAGTAAATCTTTTATATATAGTTACAAAGTTAAGTTATAAATGGTAATTACAGTAAAAATGAAAATAAGAAATCTGTACAAATCAGTCTCCTAAGGTCAAGGTAACGTATCCTTGACACCCCCCGCAAGCTGAGCGTAGAATTTGAACGAATACGAAGCTTGGTACAAAAGAATTCAAAGAGAGGTCGAGAGACACTTTTGGTAAAGAGGTCGGCAATCTGCAGATGAGAGGGCACATATCGGGTGCGAAGTTTGCCAGCAACAACAAACTCTCAAAGAAAATGGTAGTCTAATTCAACATGCTTTGCCCGTTTGTGAGAAACGGGATTGGAACTTAGAAAGATTGCACTTTTGTCACATAAGAGAATGGACTTCTGGGAAATGGAAACCTTGAGGTCATGAAGTAGATGAGTGAGCTAAAAGAGTTCAGCTGCAGTAGTGGCAAGGGCGTGATATTCGGACTCACAGCTAGAACGGAAAATAGTGGGTTGCTTCTTAACACTCCAAGAGACCAAATTATCGCCAAGATAAATAGAGTAGCCAGAGATGGAGCGACGAGTATCGGGACAACCAGCCCAATCAGCGTCAGAGTAAGTAACAAGGGTATCGAAAACAACTGAAGGGCGAAAAGAAAGACCAAAGTGAAGTATGCCCTTAACATAGCGTAAAATGCGCTTGACAGTAAGAAAGTGATCTGTAGTAGGGACATGTAGGAATTGGCTGACAGAGTTAACAGCATGAACAATGTCAGGGCGAGTAATGGTTAAGTATTGAAGAGCACTAACTAGAGATCTGTAGAGAGTGGGGTCTGAGAAAGCAGGTCCACCACTAGTGAGATGCTGAGAGACGATCATAGGAGTGTGAACCGGCTTACTGTCAAATAACTGTGCTCGAGTCAGAATATCTCGGGCATATTTAAGCTGACTGAGAAAGAGACCATCAGAAGTGTAAGTAGCTTCCAAACTAAGAAAGTAGCCGAGGGAGCCCAAATCCTTGGTGGCAAACTCAGAATTGAGCTTGCGAGCAAAGCGATCAAGAAGAGAAGAGTTGTTGCCGGTGATGATGATATCATCAACATACAAAAGCAGATAAATAGCAGTGTTCTAAATAACGTAAAGCGTTGCGTTGCGTCGATGTCGAGAATCAAGAATTACAAGCTATAGCGTGTCAATGCGGAGAGAGGTTTGAATGCTATTTTAGTCTCTTCGATATTTCTTCTAGATGACAAACCAT
>CAIGRR010080205.1:0-17270 GCA_903798365.1 Fraxinus sp. 1973-6204 | reverse complement strand
TAATGGGACTGTAATCACAACAAAAAATTCATTTTTTTTTTCCAAAAAAATTAAAAATCTTTCAGATAGTGGCTCGAATTTGGGCTCGGACAAACCGGGGTTTCTTGAATAATTTTCAATTGACCAAGAAGATTACTTAAACAGCCTATTATTAGCAAGAAAACGATCTGAATTGTGTTTAGAGAAAGACTTGGGTTACAGGCTGATGAAAGCGGACGTGTAGCCTGGGGTCGGGGCACTAAGATAGCCATTCATTAGAACAATTAAAGTTGATTCAAATAGTTTCAAGCATACATGCATCTACTTGATAATCAGCAGAAGACATCTAAAATTGTTAAATAAGAAACACTGCAAAAGAAGGCTTTACAGTTTAACTGACTACTAAGCCACAGTGTCTACAAATTCAAAAAGGCTGGCAGATGATCATACGACAATATTTACTGCCCAGTTCAATATTCCCAACTGAGACTCGGTTTCAGCGCACAAAATATACTCGAGCCTTTCCAAAAGATTTACAAGCTAATCGTACTCTACCTATTAATTAGCAGTGTTACTATACAGCTAATGATATACCTCCTGATGATTAAGATTCCTGAAAATATATACTCCGAAATAACAAATTCAACACACCTTCAATTTCTTCACAATTTCGTCTTCATGCCTTGCCACAGAGCAACCTTTCCCTTTAACGTTGATTTCTTTTCTTTCTCGTTTACCTGCCCACTTGATATTGCCAAAGCCTTTGCTTGATGAAGAATCACAGTATCTAACTATGTTTGTAGTGCCGGCATATATGGCAATTTCCTTTTTCAGGCCTGAAAGGATCTTTTTCTCGACTAAAGAAAACTTCCCGCAGCATTCATCTATCATTGCTGTGTCTTTCAGCTTCTGAATTACATCATTTTTATCTTGGCTAGTGCTGTCTGTTTGTTTCTGCGTGGCATGAGAGCAAATAGTGACTTTTCTGCTGGATATAATTGAGTTTTCACTGGAACTGGAATTAATACAAAAGCTACGTAAATGATAACAAGAGGTGAAAGTGGAAACTGCAGCAGTACGAGTTAAACAAATGTCAACCATAATTGGTACCAGAGTGACGGCAACCTTATGAACATAGTGCATCCAAGTAGCCTAACACAACAAAGAAGTTGCAGAGAAAGCATACTTGCACATCACATAAAACAATGATAACCAAAATGACCAGAGGTCACCACTTGTAATGCTCACATTTTGCAACATGAACCCCGACAAAATCTCAAAATTTAATAAATACAGTACACAACAAAAACAATTCAGAAGAGCAGGCAGCAACCGTCAGTGGTGAAACCTCCAACTTCCTTTCGATTAGGCAAGTGAGACCCATAAATCATCTTTTGTTTGTTCTTTTCTCTTCCTTTTTCATTATATAACTTGTTTTGCCGGTGGGTATCTTCCAGTTCCAATCCCTTCCGTTAAAACCCCTTATATTACTGATGTGAAATGTCATAAATTCTAAAATTCAGAATACAAACAGGGGCAAGAATTTCTTCAGTTGATCCAGATTGAAACAGCTATCGTGATACTTTAGTGCTATCACCATTAATAATTTGATATTTATTTCAATACCTTTTTTGTTTATCAATGTAACTCTTTTTTATAGATTTTGAATTTTGGAGGAATCTTTTTAGTACGAGGAGAGTAGTTGTTGTACCTTGTACCACTAGCGGAAACAAAATAAATAAATTTATGTGTTAAAGATAGCATATAGCAGCATGAAGTTCCTACAATTTTTCACACGTAATGTTGATTCTTTTACAAAATATTTAAATAATATAAATTTTTCCTAGTTTTTTATTCCAAATAAATCAGGCTTGTCATGCCTTTGATGTGTTGAGGACATGTATCTCGCTGCAAGATACATGGGAAACCAGCAAGCCGAAACATACATGGGAAACAAGCAAACTGGAAGAGTAATCAGTGTATAGTGCACAACTATCCTTCACATGCTTTGAGGTCATTAATCATAGATACACATTGGTTCTAGTAATGAAACCACTATGAGTCGAATTGACAACTCAAGGTTTTTTTGGAGATCATTCTAGTTGATTCTTTCCGTCAGGACCTGAAACTATTTTTAATGACACTCCCCGCCTACCACTTCTATTTTATGAGGGGGAGAAGGGGATCACAGCTGGATTCAGATAAAGATGGGGGAGGGAACATGATAAGTGAAAGCATGGTTATGCCCTAATACTCACCTGAAAATTTACTGGGAACTCAATGCTGGTAAATGGACAGCCACAGCCATCACTGAAATTAACCTTCAGAACCATTTTAAAAGGTCTTGATTTAAGCATTTCCCTGAAGCACCAAAGAAAGCAGGAAGGGCTTAGAAAATTGGAAGATTATAAGAAAATGAGGAAATTGAACCAAAATGTAGGATAACCCTTCTGCAATTAAATCTTACTCCTGCAAATATGCTCACATTTAAATGACAAAAATTACCATAACTGACAGTGCAGTATGTTTCTTATCCCAAATATTCTAAGACCCAGGGGTTCACATTTCAGATTTTCTCCTCCACTATTAGCATGGATCTTGGCATCTCGCATAACAAGTCCTCTTTCAAGGACTGAAATTGAGTGGGTAATGATGAAATAAACCAGTAAAATGGTCTCCCAACCCAATAAAGTTTTCTTTTATGGGACATCCGGTTGTCTTAGATTGTAATTTATGCATGCTCATTTTGATGTGCCTCTGAATAATGTGATTCATCCTCCAACTCACAAAATATGAAGAACTCTCATGTACTATTGATTTCTACATATCATGTTTAAGCTCATTTCTGGACAGAAGCAGACTCATCTTTGTAGTTGTTAATAGTCAGGTCCACTTTAGCGAACTTCATACTGATGAAGATGAAGTACAACTGAATTTTCATTGGCCTTGAACCACTTAGAGATGAAGCGCCACTCTGCCCAGATGTATATTTAGGAGTCATACGTTACTCATGTCTTACCAATATGCCAACCATGCTAGTCGTATAACTAATTTTTTTAACAGGATTTAGTAAGACAACCTCCTAACATCTTCTTTTACTTGCACTAAAAGGGATCGCCTTGTCAGTTGGAATAACATCATACAAGCTTATTGGCTATTTAGATGAGTAGTAGCCAAGAATTACTAGGCAAATGCTGTTGAGACTTGCAAATGACAAAGGCAGATTGTGCAGACAGGACATTAACATTAAGCACCTGTTTGGTTTTGCTAAAAATTAGATTTTGATTAAAGTCGATGAAATGTTTGGTTAAAAAGTTGATAAAAGTTGTAGATCTCATAAAATGTGCGTTAAATTTAATTATTGACTTTGACTTAAATTTTTATCAACTTTTTTAGCTAAACCAAAAAGGGGCCAAATATGACTTGGAAGAGAGAAGGTAGACATCATCTAGGGTTTCGCTCATAGGGTGGTTGTTCGGAGGAATACAAGGAGGAAAATTCTATTTGTACCTAATTTTTTACCTAATGTTTTACCGAATTGACAAGTGACGGCCTCTATTGGGGGGGCGTCTAGGCCCACAGGCGCACCCCCAATAGGGGGTCATTACTTGTCAATTTGGTAATCCATTAGGTAAAAAATTAGGTACGTGTAGCATAACTCATAGAAGGAAGGGATGGGACGACTTTGTCAGACACTTTGATTACCAGATAGGGGATGGCAGAAAGCATAGACTCAGGCATGACACCTGGTATGGTGACAAAAGAGCCTAAGATGAGTTCCAACCCCTGTGCGATTGCTAAAAAAAGAGGATGGAATGTGTGACGCCAAGTAAATAAGATATTGAAGGGGGAATATGGAATACAAATCTCAGTAGCATTTTTCAGGAGTGGGAAATGGAAAATGGGGGTGAAATCGCTGTAGAAGATGTGAGCATAGGCTAAAGGAAAAAATTAGAAGAATGGGAAGAGGTAGAGCAGAAGGAATAATTATATGTTTTCTGCCGAATCCTTCTATCAATTCACAGAGAATCGAATGAAGAGTTACCACGGAAATGAATAATAGAGGACCAAGAAACTGAGAAAAAATTGACTTCTTTGCATAGGAGGCAGCTCAAATAAACATCCTAAAGGAGATAAATGTTCACTCTTTTTTGCAGTGAACTTGTTTGAAAACTTTCTTCTTAAAAGGAAAAAGAAATAAAGTTGAATGACCTGTGTAATAACTGTAACAGTGCTTTGGCTATGAGGAAGTACCTTTTTAGTAAGAATGGTTGCTTCTCCAGTGTAGCTGATTTTAGTTCTGGCCTCTCAGGGAAGGTAACCTGCATAATGAAACAAGATGGACAGACTAGTTTCACCTCGATCCGAATTAATCGACCAAATAATTTCAGAAATAAACATGACCCCGCTGTAGGATAAAACAAGATGAGTAATCACAATCAACAACATTATCTTGAATTAAAATTGATAAAATGGCATGAGGACTAAATTGGAAGGATGTATTTTTAACCGATAACATATGAGTGGCAATACCTCAACTGATTTAATGAACGGCAATGGAGCTCTTTCTCCATGTACACTAGTTACCCTTAGAGACCACTTCGCATATTTTTTCTCTACAAAGGCACACAAAATCCAAATAGTTAAGAGCACTTGATCAATGTCCACTTCGAAGCAAGTGAGGAATTCTCAAGAACAGCAATACAGGGAACTTGGAAGTGCACGAAGGTCTAAAGCATATTGTATTAGTCTCAAGTACTACGATATGATGAGCATAAACTAATCACTAATAATCTCTAGAAAATATTTAGAACATAAGAATAAACAATTAAAGCAAGTACAGGATAATGGCTTCAACATAAAACTACAAACTGAACATACTTGTAGAATGGATGAACGTCACCTCAATGAAAGTTAAAAGAACAAAACTAATCATGGTGATATTGTTTATAGAAGAACTTTATTAATAGAATGAAGTACAATAGTACTTCTCTTTGTTCACATAGCTAGTTTACAAATTATTGAGCCAGATGATCTAAAATCTTAGGCTGTCAGAAGATACATGTACTTCATTTATATATTATCTTCACCACAAATATTTTCATCGGAGGATAGAAGAAATATTACACAATATGTATAGAATAAGCCGCTAAAAATAGATGCAATGAATGATCCTTATTGGTAGTATAGGTGTAAGGCGTCTAGGGTATTCTATGTATTGCTAAGCATTGGTCGAAACAAGTGGGAATTAGAAGTTCTAGAGCTTATTTGCTCTCTGATTAACGATCACCTCCATACTACATGAGCCTTTTACAATAATTAATGATCAGGAGGCATATGACGAGAAAATAATGTAGGACTGTCATTCTCCCCCACTCTTACTGTAGTGTGAAAATCAATCTCTCTCTTAACAACCATCATAGTTTCCACTGGCCCATACTCCATATCCATCTCACCCTTCACATACAGCTCAGCACAAGCACCTACTTTACTTTCTGTCCACCATCACAATCTTTATACCAAATCCTTGCCCTTTACAAAACCTTTTTCTATTCACTGTGAATCTGTGATCATGACATTGATGTGCATTGTGCACAAAACCATGCACTCTACCATGTTGACATAGATAACGAGTGCTACAGAGAGAGGGCCTTCTGTTCAGTTTCAACATTACTCAATCGACCTCTGGTCCAAATTAATTTCACTAGTTTATAAACCCCTCATAGAGCAAAATGATTTAGCCAGTCAACGGAAACCTTCCTCCCCGGTCCCTCACTTGTTTCCTTTTAACTTCAAAAGAACTGCAAATAAAGCATTGTCAGAAATGTCTGTGTCTTGAAGTATAGATTGTTGTGCCGTGTTGTCACTAACTTCACCAACTCAGGAAATTGTAACTTCTAATAGCATAGTATGGTAAGAAATAATGGGAACTGGATAGAACTGTCAAATATCGATTAGGATTGTGGACGTGAAGTGGATAGGATTTTCAGTTTTTTGGTGTTGGAAAGACCTGGTGGATACATTGATAATGGTTTTGGCGGCAAAACTGGTGGTTGGTGATGGGTGGGAGTGATGGAGATACGGAGAAAGATAGAATAGAATAGAATTAGAAGTTAGATAGGATTTGAAA
This sequence comes from Fraxinus sp. 1973-6204, assembly GCA_903798365.1. Lineage (NCBI taxonomy): Eukaryota > Viridiplantae > Streptophyta > Magnoliopsida > Lamiales > Oleaceae > Fraxinus > Fraxinus sp. 1973-6204. The sequence continues at coordinate 11,161 of CAIGRR010080205.1, read as the reverse complement.
TAAGTGTTCAATTTATATTAGGATTGTTTAGATTAGATTCAGTTATGTTTAACATTTTTATATAGTTATAGCCTATTAGAATTTTTTTTAGTTTTAGATTAGTCGCTTGACAACGAACAATTGAATATTAAGAAAAGAAAGATGTACAAAGAATAGAAGAATTAAGGACAAAAGAAAATATCAATTTATTCATATAATCCATAATATGAATTAAATTCTTATTTTAAAATCATATAACTTCTAATTCTATTCTATCCGTAATCCATCAGGGAGTGATGCAAATTTTGTTGTTCACCAGTGATGCAAGTTGTAAAGGTCAATTTGGTGGTGCTACAGTGAATTTAGAGGTAGGGTTGACCGGTGGTCGTTGCAGTGGTAATAGTACTGTGCAGTTGAGTAGGTGGAGGATGTAAGACTTTATGAAAAAGATGCTCCTAATTTAAGTAATAAAATTATTAAAATGAAAAGTGTGTGCATTTGGAATAAGTAACTATTTTGAAATAAACTCAAGTTGGAAAGCAAGACATTGAACTTGAATTGACATGAGTACCATTTTTGAGTTGTCATAGACTTGTCATAATAATGTGAGTTGACTCTAAAATCATCAGTGTCAATTGAGATTTTTATCATCAACAGGCACGCATCACCATCCCTTTCTTGGAAATGTGCTTTGACATGCACATTGACTGCACACTGAGTATATCAAGCAGAATATAAGGCAAACAACAGCATTAAGAAGTTCAGAACCAATATCCAAAACAGACCAGACATTTTCACGTCTTTCCACAGATGCATAACACAGTCATGTGATCTTCAGAACTACCTTTATTACCATAAAACAAAGTTCATTAAAAACTCCAGACTGAAATCTCTATTCATGGTCCTACTGAAAGTCTGAAACCAAATGATCTAGACCTAAATGCCCATCAAGTACCACATTAATCTGATATCCATTCTCCACAATTCAACCCAACAAAGGTTGCACTATTATAATTAAAAGTCAACCCTCAACCACTGATAGTAGGCCATGTATTCACTTCGCAACCCCACTACATCAACTCAGCACCAAACTCACTGTACAAGTTCTACATCCACATCATCCAGCATAAAATTCAATTGTTTTTAATTTCATCAACAATGACAAAACCAGATTTTTCACTGGTGTAATTTAGAGAGTGAACAGGATTGTGAGTGAGGCCTGTGCCACAATTCAACAAAAGTAGACAATCAATGTTGCCTCAGTTAGTGTGATCAGACGCTTGCATAAAATCTCCCATACTGCAACAAGCATCAAGAATATGAGGCTAAGTCTTGAAAAAGTGATACCTGAAATGCAGCGGAATTGATAGAAAACCACCTGGAAAATATCAACTCGAATGTATGGAGGAATCTGCATATTTAGAAGCTGCATAACCCCTGCAACTACCTACCGCTCATGTCATGTACTATCACAGTCTAAAATGTTGTCATGCAATGGAAAATGACAACATCAAAGTCTAAAATGTTGTCGTATCATAGTTGGTTATGAAATCGATGTACGAGAACTCAGAGATAGAACAGAATGAAGATTCAACCGAAAAATTGACATGATTTTAGAATGATGACACAAGTAAACCCAATGTTGAAGCCCACGACAAATCATGAGAATATATGTTAAAAAGGATTTCCTCAAGCATTAGAAAGATCACTCGACGTTGCATTTTCAGAGGAGAAAATAAAAACAGAGCTACCTTGTCAACAAGCCCGTGGATCACCAAATTTGCTCTCTTGTCTTTTGGAGTAGGCTGAGAACAATGGAACATGCAAATAATCAGTAAGGAGGAAATCGAGAAAATTAACACAGAAAACAAAACAAACAGAAAATTCAAATAAATAAATCTAGCCATTTTGTGCATCACAAACTGATAAGACAGATGCACAATTGTTGTCCTAACATGTACTTGAGATGCATCATGTCAATATCACTTGTAAATGTTTGCATCAGTTAGAAATATAGCAGGAAAATCTATAGAGTCAACATATAATTGGTGGCTTCCAACCAGGATTTTCATTCTTTTTATGAGGAAATTTTTATTGGTTGTAGTGCGGATTAAGGAGCAGCTCCTCCATGCTGTGGCTGTCGAGGTGGGTTTTGTTGAATATACCATATATTTTTGCTTCCAAAATATGTGAATGTCCTAGACCATATACAGAAGCTTAAGCGTAGAACTGGAAAGTTCTCTTGGAACCAAATCTGCCCTCCACCACCACCAGTACCTTCTCCTCCTCTTGTTCTCCTTTTACTCATTTTCCTCTTATCCTTCTCTTCCTCTGTCTAAGCTTCTCTTCCTCCAAAGTTAGATTACAATTTATGGAAAATTCTTAGATAGTGAAGATTGTTGAATATACAAATCTTTCCCCATTGTTATTGTTGTTCGAATATGCAATGAAATATTCTGAAGTGAGATACTTATCCAGGATATATGTTGATATATGCTGAAAACATGTCACCAACAAAACAACCATCCAAGCCACTTCACTAATAAAATGTGACCAATAAACCAAGGGAACTATTTGTCAAATAACATCTTGTAATAAACACTTGACAACATTGACTATCCGGCTAACATTGAACTTAGTAAAACATCGTGGTTAGATAATCGTAAAATGAGGTTATTTCAGAATAAACATTGCATGCAGAAGTTATGAATTTCTTGCTATTGATCCATAAAAATATGGTTGGTATTGTTCCAGAAGAAACGAACAAAGATATAGCAGAAGAATGACATGTATTATATGAGATGTATCCAATGCCGGGTACAACCACATAATAAATCAATATGAATATCACGAGTTGTCCCATAACATGATGATAGTGATATCTCTGTATCTGTTCCTTCTTCCTTCATCTGAGCTTGGAGAACGAATAGATAAGAGGGACCTATGCAGAATGTGGTAAGAAGTCCAAACTTGATATTGACTGCAACGAACAAATTGATAATCTTCCAATAGGCTTGGAGCCTTGGGAATTAATAACTATACCAAAAGTAATTGAGGGCTTATGTTGTTAACTTTCCAATATTTTCTTATCTTTTAAAGATCTTGATGAAATCTTAAGGTGACTTGCCAAAGAAAGGTGAATAGATACAAGCATAGATGTGACAGGCATAACATCGGCAGTGATGAAGGGAAGAGCTGGGATTTCAGGGACCTACAAACCTGAAGATTGACAATTACTATCTTCCCTCCATCGCGGAGACATTTTAAAGGCAGGTTGCAAGCTGGAGTGATCTGCAAACTGTATAATGTATATTGAGATGGTTGTTCAAATAAATTAATTAATTAATGACATAAAAAGAACAAAAAAAAAAAGGTTCCCACAAGAAAGGTCTTGCTGGGCAACCATATATAATGAGAGGAGAATACAATTGTGTTCAGATAATTAATAAAGTATCAGAAATCACTCGACTATAAAAGTTTAATCTGGTAACCTAGGGGCTTCCATAATCCTATTGCACCAGGACGAAGGAAGTTCTGATAAGCAATCTCAATTATGATACTATAGTTTCCAAATCAATAGGCTGGCCAGAATATTAAACTTCAATTAGTTTATTAGCATTTCAGATGGAAATTTCCAAGGACTCTCACTTCAAACCATTCTTGTGCAGCAGAAGAAAATTCAATTTACAAATTGCTGTTAATCTCTTCAGTTGTGTACTGGAGGTACATTTTATGAAGTTGCAACATTTCTTAAACTGTAGGGGTGTTTGATGGATATTTTTGAGGAAATAATGTATTTTAAATAGTGATATGACGGGAAATATGTGGTTAAAAGTAAGAAAAAGTTATTGATATGATGGAAAATATTATTTTATTAAAGAATGTGTGATTGAAATGAGTTTTAAAAAAATGTATTTTGAAAGAATGTGTGTCAAACCGGGGCCGTATGTAGAACAATGACAAAAGAAATATAAAGTTATTAACTCCAGACCACCTAGTCCTGTCATTGCCAGTAGCAGTAGATAAGCAGATAATCTCCAATTAAAAGAAATAAGGACAAACCTAGTAGAGCGAAGATCATATGAGGAATATTGCCAAGTTCAATACAATATTTTGGCATACACTTGCATAGAAAGATTCACACAACAAAACCAACAAGAACTGAAGTTCTAGGAGATGTGAATGTTGAAAACCAAAGTGGGCATTGAAAATGAAGGAATAGATGTCCAAGATGAAGTCTGAAAGAGCCAAAATTGTTGAGAGAACTTCATTGCAATATCAGCTCAAGGCATATTGCTGTCATTGGTCTAACCCTCCAAGTCAAAAAGAAGTGGTTATGCTGCTTTTAGACTGACCTTTTAAGTAAAAGAAAAAGCATTCTTCTTCCTCCAAAGGAAGAAGGATGATTTTACATGGACTGACCTCCAGAGGACAAAAGGTTTTTGCTGCAGCTGTGCTGAAATTCAAATGAATCATTTGGTGGTGGATGCAGGTTTTTCAACCTAACTCTTAAAAATCAGTTTGCATTTCTCCATCTTCCCTTATACTGGTAGCAGCTTATTACTTCTATTCATTTCTTACATTGATTTTGAACATAAACAAGCATCCATTAGAACTGATTTCAAATAGAAAATCAATAGGTGCACGGAACACATTGAATATTTTCCATTGTACTAGCACTTTGATTAAAAAGGTTTCAGAAGATAAAATCGACTAGAAACATCAAAGATTTTATGAATCCACTCTAAATAACTAACACAGATCTTGTAGGTTCCACGACGTATCAACCGATCTTAGATGAATTAAGCTCCTATTTGGTACACATTAAAATTCTCATTCTCATTCTTCTACTCATTTTCAACCACACATTTTTCAATAAAATAATATTTTCCATCAGATCAATAATTTTTCCTTCTTTTTCAACCACACATTCTCCATCATTCTACTATTTCAGAATACATTCTTTCAAAATAATGTGGCTCAAACACACCCTAAATAAATAAAGATGAGGTTATGATAACATCCAAGAAGATAATTGAGGCTTTGAGACTGACCTGGTTCCCAAACAAAGGACCACATCAGCCATACGGCAATGTTTCTCAGCGGCATTCATCTCCTTTGAGGGAAGTGCATCCTGAGAGAAAAATGTTAAGTAGATACATCATAACCAAGAACTTCATAAGAACAACATGACCTACATCCTTTGGAAGTTCCATTTTCCCTANAGTGCATCCTGAGAGAAAAATGTTAAGTAGATACATCATAACCAAGAACTTCATAAGAACAACATGACCTACATCCTTTGGAAGTTCCATTTTCCCTAAAGTACTGTCCCTTCTTCACGGTAAAAAATGATACTGCTTCATAAGATCATGAAACACTGACTTTAATCTTGCCCCTAACCATAAAACATCTCCTCACGAAGATTTCAACAGACTTTTTCACATGATCAAATCTCTGCATTTCTTTTTTTAATAAATAAATATCCCAGATGGCTCATTGTAGGAAAATATTTACAAGTTTGAAATCACCCACCACCCACGAGTCACAGACTACGACTTCAGTCAAAATGAATATGTGAAAAACTGAAAAATTATTAGTGGAATGTGGAAGCATCATACATGAGTAGTAATTCGTGGAATTAAATTATACTATCTACCGGAATCTTTTGCCCATAAGCAAATTATTAAATGCTATTCTTAATCCACTAAACATGAATTACTTTGTACAGCATGTGATACTTTAAACGAACAAAAAAGGGCAAACTAGCTAAGTAAATGCATTGGAAATATCATTATCAATATTAGGTTGAAGCAATCAAGTACAGCATATGTCCATCATAAAAATTAATGCAAACTATTTGCGACGTAAGGAGATGGTACAACAACAAAAGACCATTTCTGCAAGAGTAAGAATACTGGAATCTAAGGGAGAGCCTTCTTGTTACCCAAAATCCATTGACAAAGAACAGAGATTTTGCTAATTGGTTCATGATAAATCAAACAAGACAGAAGTCATTTTTACCTCCCAATCAAGGACAGTATCTCTAAGCTTTGAGTTACATTTCGCATCAGAACAGCGTCTTGGAGTTATCTTCAACCCAATAGTCTCAACCTCAAAATCCCGCAGGTACCTTCAACGCCCCCAATAGAAAAAGGCAACATTATGAAAGTTATCTTTTCAAAAAACCTTGTATGTGCATGCATGACAAGAGTGTGTGTGTGTGTGAAGAGACGGAGTAAGAGAGTGAAGAGAAATCGAACTTATTACAGATTTAAGCTTAAATGATATTAAGTTTAATTCTCACTCTGCTCCACATGAAGGGCAAATTTCCCTGAATGAGTTTCCGTGTAATTCTGCAAGCTTTTCTCTTGGTATTCCAGATCGGAGATGGAGACTATCAACATTCTGGAAACAGAATGTTTCAAAAAGATTGTTGTCTTGTGATATAGTTAGTATACAGTGTATGAGGCCAATTGGAATGAAAGTATTATAAAATTGTCAGTAGGCAAAGACATAGAGGAAGAGAAAATGCTGCAAGTTCCTAATGACATAATTTAACCAATTTCTGCTGTGCAACTGAACCAATGGAATGAGAAACATTTAGCCAGGGTGTTCACCAGGCATGATCGTGCAATCCATTCAATAAACATGAATAAATCCCAAGGGTTGGACTAAATCCCACTTCGCAAATAATTAATTACAGGCCATCTTAAAAATTCACAACATAATAGTCAGATATATTTCTAAATTACAGATAGTAGCATGAAGCATTGTGGTTCTTTTATTAGACAGGAAGTATTGTCTAAATGTTTCGGAAATCCAAATAAATAGAATGAGTATGCACCCATTGCTGTGCTTTTTAAGTTCTGCAGTTGACGAAGAACATCTGACAAAGCCCTGATACAAGCAAGATAGACTGACGTGGTTAACAACAAACTTCAAGATCCTCTCACTAACCTGGCTAATAACAAACTTCAAGATGCCTCTCTTTTCCAGTTCAACTAAAGCCATGTGTGTCAGACTTGGCATTGCACGATGAAATGGCAAAGATGCTTCAGGAACTCCTTTTCCTTCGCGCTGCAGCTCAATTAAAAAGGATTATATAATCCACCAATTATGCAATGCCTATAACAGTATAACTGTTAAAACAGTAGAAAATTGCTGAGGGAGTAATAGTTTTTCGAGTTCTAGAGTGATTTTTCATTTCAAAGCGAAGGAGCGTGATATTCACCTGCAGTGTCCAAACTCCTTTTGGGCCTCGGAAATCGGGTATTCCACAAGAAGTCGAAATTCCAGCACCAGTAAATGCCACTAGATGTTTACTCTGCAACATATTTAAAATTAAAAATGATGATGGCCTTGCATGTTTGCTTTCAAAGGGAAAAGACTAATATATAGTGAGTTAAGAGCCTTCCACCTCTTCAATCAACGATGCAAGCTGCTCAATCTGACATTGCATGACAAAAAATATAAAGTCAGCTGAATCTATCCAAATTCATAAAACCAAAAATAATATGAGAGATGTGTATAATCCAGTTACTGTTGGGAAAGTACAAACAAATTTTCACAATTGACTACACATGAGGTACATAATGGGTTTACAAGGGACTAGGTTACACCAGCTACTAGGTTAACAATTTGAAATGAAACCCCAATTCCCTACAAGTGGTATCAAAGGTCCCAAACGTAGCAGTATTGACGATCAGGATGAATCCTTAGTTGTAGCCAAACCGAAATGGTGGGTCCCAGATTGGATCCTGGTGGCCAAAAAGTTCATGGTTGGCTCCAAATCAGTTGTGCCCATACAAGGCGACTACCATTGATACAGTGGAAGAGTTAGGCCTTGGAGGGTGCGATCCTTCCTGATATGAGGAATATAGATGGATCATCATCCACCAAGGTTAAGGAAGGCTGAGATGATGTGGTAGCCCACAAAATCCCAGCTAAACATAAGATAGACAACGGGTTTATAAGGAGATTGAACTACTACACCAAATCCCCTAGAATTAAATACTAAGAATAAAAAAAATAATATTAAAAAAGACCATACCCAGTTCTTAAACCCATGAAAAGAAAAATTAAATATAATAAAAGAAAATTTTCCCAAAATCAAGCACATGGTATTTCCAGTGATGACTAATGAGCATTAATACTTGTACAATGGGTATGAATTTCTACACAGAATAGCTAAATGTCCGTGCATGTGTGCGTATGAAGAACAGGAAATTGTCCAAAACATATAAAAACAATAATAAAACTAAAACGAATCAAGCTAACCGACTTTTTGTTGCAAAAGGTGGTTGGGCTCGAAAATCTCAGACATGCCAACAGTGCCCACATCTTCCCTGTAAGAGAGCTTCTCTGCATAACCCAAAGACATATTTTCACTTTTTTGGCTGGTTAACTCCAGCTAAATTAACCTACTTTACTGAATTTTCACTTGGAAATTTGTGAAACGGGAGGGGAGAGGGATCGAAAACTTTTTCGGTTTGGGTCGGGACTATGGTATGGGAAAATGGGTAAAAATTGCTTTGCCGTGAGGTTTGGTTTAGCCCGGATTTGGTTGGAATTTTCACCTAATTAATCAAAGAGATAATTTAGTCCATGCTTGTCATCCATTTTCTCAAATAATGTTTGCTACAGTAAATAATATTCACCACATATTCACTCAATAAAATATTTTACACACAAACCAATAAAATTACTTTACTTTTCAACCACACATTCTCCAAAAAAAATATTATTCAAAATTCTATCTCTTCTCTAAAAATAGGAGACAAACATGCCCTTAGCTTCTTTTGAGACCTCATTTTCTTTTGAAAATGCATTTTAAAATAATAAATTGATAGAAGATATATGATTGAAAAATAAGATAAATTTTGAATTTACTTGTAATATTATTTTACTGAAAATAAGTAATTGAAAAAAAGAAGGAAAATGTATTTTGAAAATAATGGAAATCGGCTTAATCAATAGTTACTGAATTTTGTTATAAATTACTGCTTGCTCATCAATTTTTAAAAAGTTACTCGTTCTTCACTAAATTTTGTTATATGTTACTATTTACTCTCCAAAATTTAAAAGATTACTCGTTGCTCACCGAAATTAGAACAAGGTTACTCATTGCTCCCTAAACTTTGCTACATGTAACACTAATGGAAATGATATGAGTGGTTGATAGATAACTTTGTTCAAATTTGGATGGGTAGCGAGCTATCTTTTAAATTTTGGTAAGTAAGTAATAATCTATAACAAAAACATTGATTAAATTAACTCGTTAATCAAACAATGTGATTTATACAAAATATTAATTTTTTTTTTATGTAGACACCAGTGAGTCTTATTTTATTCTATAGAAGAGTGATGTTATTTAGAACCCGTAATATTAGTTTAGATAGTCACACTTATATATTTAGGGCGTGTTCAGTCATGCTTAAAATCTAATTAAAATTGAAAATATAGTCGTTATTGGGTCTCACTCGTCTAATAAAAGTCAACAGTAACGGATAATTTTTCAATTTTAATCTGATTTTAATATCTACCGAACACGTACTTAATTAAATGATGCGATATTTCATTTAAGTGAATCCACCATTTAATATCGTGTAATTGTTAGTTAGATTGGTGATTGACATCAGCTATCTTGAATAGCATTATTCTATTTTGTATTCTTAGAACATCTTCAATCGTAGTGTAAAATAAATTTGAATTTTCAAAGTGACCGAAAATCTTTCAAATGAAGAGAAAATCCGCAAAGGAATGCAGATTGTATTTTTCGACAAAAAAAAAAGATATAAATTTAAATATTTTTTTACATCCACGATAGGTGAAAAGTAGATTTAGATCTTCATATTGAAGTAAAATTTGAATTTAAATCCACCAAAATGTAAATGAGAATGCAAAGGTGATTTTAAATGTACCAATTTTACACCACCATTCAAGATGTTCTTGGGAGGTAAAGTGATACGTCACTTTTTGTACTTATTTCCCTTGTCAATATATTAAGGTAGGGGACAATGTCAAAACCTTTCATCTTGCATCGGGTGAGTGGCAAAAGTGCATCTTGGGTATAAATTGTTATGCATGTGGCAAAATAAAATGATGATAGAGAGAATGTCATCTCCAATACTTATATGAATTATAATCACGGGCCTCGTGTACAAGAACATATTTAAAGAAATAGTGAAGATAAAGAATAATGACATTTATCACTGTTGCTGATAGACTATATTAAAGGTACAATTATGTGACGCATCTAGCGTTTCATTTGACCTTCATTATTCCACATTATAATGAGAGGAACATTAATTTGCTAAGAGATTGTGTAATTAAACAAGAAGTGAAAGTTTTTGATTTTACGTGTAACATTATTTTATCGGAGAATGTGTATTTGATTAGAGGAGATAAAAAAATGAATTATAATTTACTGAGACCAACGGGAGCTTAATTGTACATTTGATTTAAGTGGTACTTACACAAATACCTTATATTTTGTGGCCATTTAAAAAAAAAAAATGATAAATTTAGTCCCTGTTTGTTTCACACTATTTAAGCAAGAAAATGAAAATTTGTACCTTTTTTTTCAAAGTGGGTCCCACCAACACACAAACTGATCAAATATGACTGCTATTCTACTGTATCAACAGTCCATTTTTTTCTACTAATGTGAAGCAAACAGAGGCTTAGATTAAATGGCAAATTGTTAAAATTGAAATTATTTTTTACGCTCAATTTTCCGGAAACTAAAGCAGGATTTAAAACTCAAATTTCATCTTTTACCAAAGTTTCTAAACATTCTACGACGCCACGAGAATCAAATTCCACTTTCTTACATTGAATTAGACCATTATCTCGATTTTGACTCTTGATGTCTATGGTTGGCCGGCACCACAACGGCCTCCCTACTGATCCAGTAATCATAAGCGATAGTAGATTGTTAATTCTGACTCATGGAAGCACAGGCTCCATGAAGACGACTATCAATATCTGAACATAGAAAATGAGATAAGGTAACTTGAAGAATTGTGAATTCCATTTTGTTGTTGAAATGATACCGGATTTGAAGAAGAAACATGCCAAAATTAGCAACAATTCTGAATCAAACCACGAACAATATGGAAGTCTCGAACGCGTAATCGCTATCCTCAAATTAAATTTGCCCCCTCTCCGGATTGATTGA
>CAIGRR010080164.1:0-11452 GCA_903798365.1 Fraxinus sp. 1973-6204 | reverse complement strand
GCTCACCCTTCTAGGAAGGATAAGGATGATGACTTTTTGAGGGTTGACATCAAAGAGTTGTCTCCCGACTTGCTAGAGACGACTCCTTTAGAAATGGTACGATAGTAGCAGTCCATCATAAATGCTGGACGGGGAGATGGCAGAAACATGCCACCTCTTGCAAGGTTGGGGACCTGCTAAGATAACCAACGTCTGCATTGCCCAAGGCTGGAGAGTCGGATTAGGTGTGCAGGATCTAGTGAGAGATATAAAGAATAGAAATTAAGACTGGGCAGCCATCTTGAGGCCATCACGAATTACGAATATAACGTTAGGCGAATTACGAATATAACGTTAGGCGAGTGAGGGCTGAGGCAGAGGCATCAGATAAGAGACTCACTGATGTAGAGTTAAAACTTTAAAAAACTAGCTCTGAGGTGGCCAACTGAAGAGAGAGCTTTATGAGGCAAAGGTTATTGTACGAAAATCCCGTAGGCATACGGGATCGTTGACAAGTAATGGATTTTAGTGAGTTGAGAGTATTATCTCACCTAAAATAAATTCAATTCAATTCAAGTTTATAGTTTATGTATGGAATCCGAATGATTTAACACAACGGAGGTTGTCGATATGATTCATACTAAATTAATCCAAAAAAGTTGCAAAAGTTTGATTTTTATCAAATTATGGATAATTGTATTGAATCTCGAATTTGCTTATTGTAATCTATTTCAATTCTTGATTTGTAATTTAGTCTTAGTCATACGTTCTTGACAATTGATAAAATTAATGCAATGGAAATGCAAAATTAATCGATAAAATATTAATTATTAAACTACTAGTCTTGAATTGAAATAAATAAGTAATATGGTTCATCTTCATCCAATACAAAATAATCTAACTTAATATTTTTTTAAAGATAAAACAACAAAAATAATGGAAAAGCATCACTCGAGATTTATAAATCCAAGAAAGAGATTTCACGGTCTAACTTTTGTTTTTGATTTTCAACCCCCAAAATTTAATTCTTCACATTCTTGATGTTTCTTCATCGATATTTTTGAGCAAAAACAAGAGAAGAATATGTATGGAGGCATCTACCCTCATTCTGGTACGTTCTAGGGTTGAAATATTGTCAAAGAAGTTGGTTTCCACAAAAGTTTGACGTAAATTATGAAAATGAGATTCGCGATAAATTTTATTACTATGCGACCGCATCGTAGTGAGAGATGTGGTGGCATAGAAGTGAAAAATTGGATGTTGGATTCTCTGAATGTCCCTATGCGATCGCATAGGAAATAGGCAATGCGACCGCATAGCTTATTCCATTTCACAATTGTTGCATTTTGGTCCTCAAACTTCGTTCCTCGTTTTGTGACTTGTTTCTCCACTTCTTCTTCTTCCCATGCTTAATACCTTAGCCTAATCTGACCTCTTCATATTTATATCTTTGTTTTGACTTCCAAGTCATTTTTTGGATATTTGTAATTTGGTCCCTAAACTCTCATTTCCTTCAATTTGGTCCGTTTTCCACTTGTTTCTCCTTATTTCCGCTACATTCATCACGTTGTCATGCAAAATACAAATTTCATAGAATTAAGGTATATTTCAACATATTAATCAACAATATTCCATATTTTGCAGTAAAATAAGTGTAAAAACCCACTTATCAATTATGGTGCCATAAAAAGCTAGTAAACTCGAATTAAATACTTTATTCCCCGGTAGTGGAGCCAAAAACTTGTTTGTGTGAAAATTTTTCAAGCGTACGAATCGTTGACAAGTAAAAGATTTGAGTAAATTGAGAGTATAGTCCTACAGGGAATAAATTCAATTCAAGTATGTATGGAATCCGAATGATGTAACACAAACGATTTTTTCAATGTGATTTATGTTAAATTAATCTAAAAAAGCTGTAAAAGTTTTGTTTTTATCAAATTATGGACGATCGTACTGGATTTAGAATCCGCTTATTGTAGTCTATTTCAGTTTTTTATTTGTATTCTAGTTTGATGCGTTCTTGAAAATTAATAAAGTTAATGTATTTAGCTTTCTTTTTCAAAATAAATTAATTTTGTTCTAATCGTGATCTAAGTCTATTTCTAGTACGAATTCAAATGATTAGGATGCAATAAATTTTAGATTATCTATATGATTGTGCACATATTATTGTTATTTCTAACATCTATTGCTCTTGTGTTGTTAACCTTGCCGCGTTCTAAATTTATTGTGAATTTCCAAACAGTACATCAAGTAACTAATTATCCAGTTGGCAATAAATAAATTAAATAATGCAATGGGAATGCAAAATAAATAAAAAACAATAATTACTAAATTACCGGTCTTCAATTAAAATAAATAAGTAGTGTGGTTCATCTTTATCCAATACAAAAGAATCTATGTTAACATATTGCTAAAGATAAAAACAATAAGAATAATGGAAAAGTATCACGTGAAATATATAAATAAAAGAAAGAGATGGAAAAGATCTGATTCTTGACATTTCTTGATTAAATCTAAGTTCTAGATTTGTTCTCTTCTCCAACAGATATTGAATTGAACCTTGTTTCTTGATAGATTTTACGATATGGAAGTGATTTGAGAGGTGAGAGAGAGAGATCCTTCAATGGATGCCCATTTCTTGTATTATATAAGGTGAAATTAGGTCAAAAAATACGTCAAAGTTAGATTCCAAAAGAGTTTCAATCAAATAAGGAAAGTTGTCTTATCGTGCATATAATTATGTCTCTATTCAGTCGTTAGTATTTTAATCATATCTTTCTCTTCCAATATTTGATTGAAGCGATTCAAAGTGTGGTGGAAAGCTAATGTGAATGGATACAATTATTGTATAATTAGTATTTTTTTTAAATTCGAAGGTTTACTATTCCAAAAATGGGTTTCAATCTCTGACTAAAAAATCTAGAACATGAATTGAGCGTTTGGAAATTGATTTTTTTAAAATTGTTTGATTGTATTCAACTCATTTTTGACTTCTAATTGTGTCCAATTGACTCATAGCAATCTTTAATTATCATTTCGTGGTTCTAGATATTTGCAAGTTGGTCTCGAACTTTGTATTTCTTCCTTTTTCGCCCGTTTTTCGCTTCTTCCTTCCAATTCACCCAATTTGTCTTGAGTTTTTTACATAAGGAAAAACTTAACATTTAATTAAGTCATAATTCATCAAAATTAATTATAGTTAATCATAATTAATGATCCAAGTAAGTGTATAAAATACATTTACCATGCTATTGGACACCATCACCTCGCTCCCGAGGCTTTGGAGGTGGAAAATAAGGAAAAAAAATTGATCTGAGACAATAGGTTGAGGCCTAGCAAGAGAATATTAACTCTTTGAAGGCAAATATGGCAGTAGCTGACGAGGTGGCGATCAAAACTATATTTATAACTTCAACAAAACATGGAAATATGACGACTCGCCAACTACTAGGCCTCTTAGAGTGCCAAAGAGATGTTAGCTCGCCTAGGTGAGGTTCACCCCAAACTTGATAACACTTCCAAATAGAGCATTTCAATGGAGAAATATGTGGCCGCCCTAATGTTGAGACTGAAGTCGATGAAGCTCATCAGGAAGTTCCACGAGCTGGGACTGTTGAGGAGAAAAAAGAGGTGAGAGATGTGGCTTTAGTTGTGATCAATCCTTGAATGGAGTTAGCACTTCCATGTCAAAGCCCGCTCCATGATGAATGGTTTATCTATAGAGGGCTTCATCTTGATAGGTTTTTTAAGGTGAGGCCCCTGTGGGTACCTCACACCTCTTTTTACCAAGTGGATATCTTTACATGGGATTAGCGCTTCCATGTCAAGGGCTTCCTTCATGGTGGATGGTTTATCCAAGAAAGGCTTCAGCGTTGTAGGTTTTTAGAGATGAGCCCCCTATGGGATACATACACATGTTCTTACAAAATGTCCATCCTTACATGGGGTTAGCACTTCTATATCAAGGGATTCCTCTATGGTGGATGGTTCATCCATAGAGGGCTTTATCTCCATAGCTTTTTAGAGGTGAGCTTCTTGTAGGGCGCCTCGTACCTCTTTTTACGAAGTGGATATCCTTATATGTGGTTAACACTTCCATGTTAAGGGCTGCCTCGTTCTTCTTATTACAAAGTGGATATCCTTGCATGGGGTTAACACTTCTATGTCAAGGGCTTTTTTCATGGTGGATGATTCATCCATGAGAGGTATTGTGATTAAGTGAAAATACTTGGTAGTGAAATTTATTGCATTAAATGAAATGTAGTTACACGAGTTGGAAACATCACACAGTTAAGTGATGAGCCTTGCTCATTGATAATATTTAAGTAAATGCTCTATATTTCATGATGCCTTTTCATCCAAGTCTTCAATTTTGTAAGTGTTGGGTTATAGCTCTTCATTGATGCGATAGGGTTCTTCTACGCCTAGCTCTTTAGAGGAGATGAAAACCTTTCTCAATACATGGTTGCCTATGTGAAATGGCCTCTTCTTGGGATGGTTGCATTTGAACATTCGAGAAGCGTTGGTATTTGTCGCACTTACGTACAATTGAAGTGAGTCCTTTTTTAAGGTAGGACATTAGTATCCTTGCCTAAGTACCTTTTGTGTAAGTGCAGGTCTTCTCAATTGATTTCCATATACCCTTTAATGAATATCCCAGAGAACGTATGTCACCTTTTCTCAACCTATGCATAGAACGAGGGGTGAGGATAAACCTTTTTTGTATAGCACATTATTTTGGAGAATGTAGCTCGTCTTCCAAGTTTGTGGGCTTTATCCTTACTCTTAGGTAGAACATGATCCTTGAGAAGTCAATGATTGGTTCCATCTATGATAGGGTGTCTTCAATCCACATCACTTCTTTCCTCTTTGATATAGAGAGTCTGGCGAGGTACTTGATGGGCACTATCTTGAGTAGTTTAGAATCTTTGCTACTAGCTAGTTTTGATAGGGCATTGGTATGGACATTTTGAAGGCGTGAGACTTGCACTAAATCAAACTTCTCGAAACGTGGGAGAAGATCTACAAGCTATTTTAGGTATACTGCCATGCCTTTATCTCTTGTGGTGAAGTTGCCATTGACTTGGCTTACTACTAGTTGGGAATCACTACAGATAAGGAGTTTATTTACTTGCATCTTCTTAACCAATCTGAGGTTAGGTAAGAGTGCCTCATATTCAGGAATATTATTAGATGCCTTGAATCCAAACCTCACCGTACAATTTAGTTTGTGGCTTCTAGGTTTACAGGATCACTCCAACTCTGGGGCCGGCTTCTCCAGAGAAGCCATCAACAAAAAGGCTCTAAGTGGGGACTCTATGGGTTCTATTGCCACTCTTTTCAAGGAAATTGGGAATTTCACTACAAAGTCAGTGAGGGCTTGGCCCTTGATAGAGTGGTTTGTGACTCGAACTCGATGATGCAAGGGTCCAACTTGTCACATATAGCCCCTTCTTTAGGGGTCATCCATTCTTCAAAGGTATCTACAATCTTGACATCCTTACATTGTTTAAAGTTCGGCTCTTCTTCAGGTGTACTGAGCATTTCAGTGTCTAGTATCACCATATTAACATTACGAAGTTCGGCCTTCCTTAGGAAGTTATGGTAGCACTCTCTAGATCCTATTTGATTACCTTTAATAGTTCTAATACCAAGACTCCATGGTAGGCTGACATGTTGTCTACTGTGAAAAACTCCATGAAGTGGTGGGCTATTTAAGGAGGTGACCCTATCTCTACTGCAAGAGCTAGTTTTCCTCTTAGGATGATGCTATCGCCAGTAAAATCATATAATGAAGTTATCATGGGAGTTAGCTTATGATCAACATCTTGTTATAGGTGGCAACAAATAGGATGTTGACTGAGCTCTCATTGTCCAACAACTTGTGTCTCAGACCATTGTGAGCTATCATGACCCTTACCCCTAGGGTATCACAATGCGGGTAGTGTAGACCTTCCGAATCTTCTTACCTTAAGATTATGGATTGCACATTCTTAGTCCCGTGGAGGTTGTTGTTGACTATGTAGCTAGCCATTGGGTGATTCTTAGCTTCCATACTATAGTTTATTTATTTCTTTTGGGACTTACCTCCTGCGTATGGCCTCTAAAGATTGTGTCTATCTCTCGGATATATGCATTATCCACATTAGCTTGGGGTCCCTCCTTTACCATTGTCCATTTATGAGCCTTTCCTTATCTTCATTCCTCTTGTGCGTGAGAGAAATTATCTCTAGAAGAGCGACGCGCCACATCATGCCTAAGATGTTGAATTTACCTAGGCAGGGGCGAATTTCTTTGTGGGGGATGATTATCTCTCCTATGCTTATGACGATTATTTCTCTTTGTGGGTTTGGGTATATGCATGCACTTTTTGGTATCATCATCATGAACTCGATAGATAGTGCAATAGGGTTGTGCATCATTGTAGGGCCTATTTCTAAGTCTGTTGCCCTTTTCTTTACCTCTTTGGTGGGTAAGTCTCCTTGGGACAGCTATTGACTCTACATAGCCACTAGGTCCAAACTCTTTATAGGATAAGGTTGGTACAACATTCAAGGTGGTTGTGGCTAAGGTCTGGACCAAAGTGTGAGCGATTATATGCCCAACTTGAATCCATTGTTGGTTTACTAAGCGGGTGGTGGGGCCTTTTCCCATTTGACTTTATGGAGATGGGAGCCCTTGGATTGTCCTATTCCAATGATCAATCATCTATTTACTAACTATTCATCCCTCATCATTTCCACTAGTTCATCATACATGGTGGGGTTTTTGTTTCGAACATCTCTCCAGAATAAGGTGTTCATGTAGAGACCTCCCTTTAGAGTGGAAAGGGCTTCTCTATCGGTGACCTTTTAACAATGAAAGCTCATTTTATAGATAAAACGGGCTAAGTAGCTCTTCAATGTCTCCCCAATTGCTTACCTCATGTCTTGGAGGCGTTGAATAGGAGCTCCTCGATCGTTTTCATGGTTGGCTAACTTCTAATACTCTCAACGGGTGTATTCTATTATACCACTTCTTAGCTGCTTCACCAAGAGTTGAACAAAAAGATTGACACTCTAAGGCTAGTGTAGCACCTCTCAAGCTCATTTGTATGTGCTGAGGTGTTCTTCTGGATCATCCATTCCTTCATATATACGATTCTTTAAAGCACTTCGAGCTCATGGGAAAAGGAAAAGTTTTCATCGTCATCATCAAGCTCACAGGACCTACATGGCCAATCCTAACAAAAACGTTGGTGGACCTCTAAAGTTTTCCTTGTTCCTCATATTCAGAAGGAAAATTGTCTTCTCCAAAGAATAGGTCATTGGCAGGTTAGCCGTATTCGTAGTTTGATGACACATTCACTTCTATCTCCATTTCTATTGGGCTAGCACCTCTTTTGGCCTACTAGAGTGAGTACCTTAACTTCGTACTTTCTCTTCTTCTTCCTAGTGGAAGAGGCCTGGTTGAGGCATATTTTGAGGCATTTGATAGCCTCTTTGCCCATGCATTTGCATGAGGAGTTGCTGCATGGTGACGTTTTGTGACGTGACACTTCGCATATTGGCTACCATTTCTGCCACCTCTTTGGTAAGGCTTGTAACGACCCTTTCACTTTGGCGATGATAGTGGTGAGGTTGATGGTGCATGACATTAGTTTGGATGATCTCTTCTTCAGAGGCCTCTCTTGCTCTTCTTGGATTTGCATCCTCTTAACTATCACTCATTTTGGGTGGATGCCTCTTTTTTTGAAATAGATAGTCCTTTGAGCAAATTTTTGTCTCAAAATACTCATTTTTCAAGGAATAACACTTCAAATCTTCTTTCTTTGAAACTCTTACTTGTTCATTATTCAAGAACAAAACCTTTTTCAACATGGAGTTGAAGCATCTTTCCAGCAAGTTTTATACACGAGGATGATCGTGGTTATAGTGTGGTATTTTATAGATGATGCCAATATGTTGACTTCATTTTTTGTTGTGGTGACGTAGCCAACAAATCTCGGGTACTCTCGCATCTATATAAGTTTTTTGTCCTGCACACTTGGACAAATCATAAGTCACATGTGGCTTTTTCCAAAGTGTGAGAAGGTGGCCATATGTACTTCGACGATCAAGTTAGTCAATGTATAAGTGAAAGGGTATAGGACATGCTAGAGACGTGAGCTACTAAGTGTAAAGAGATCGGATCCGAAAGGGTATGGAGTGAGTATATTGAGAGCAAACCTATAGCTCTGAGAGTCTAAAACCACATTACCTTCAAATAACATAATATGTGAGCTTCTATAATAGTAAATGAGAAATGATAACCATTAGATGAAGTAATGCGTGGCCTCATCTTGACGATTGATGTCTTCTCCTAGGTTTCATTCTATCAATCCTAAGCTAACAAGCATGTAATGCTTCTGACAAGCAGCTACACTAAAGCTTAGTCCGACTTTTGAAATATAGAGTGACAATTTGACCTTTAGACTCTTACTGCAAAGATGTCATATCAATCAATCATAGACAGATCATGTACGAAAGATTTCCTTAGAAGAAGTAATATAATATGATGTTTTCTATCAAATAGGAGGCCAATTGCCTCAGACTTCACCATACAACCGATGTGGCACCTCACCTCGACCTTGGAGGTTCGATCCACCAAGGTACCTAGAATGAAGTGATGCATCACCTCGGCTATAATCCTACATCGACCAAGTAGGATGGTGATGTAGAGTGTGGTATGGTTAACTTTTTGGCTACTACGTAGAGGTGATCTAGAGCCTCGTCAAAAGAGGCATACAACTTTCAAATGATATAGTGTGTGAGCTTTTATAGTAGAAGATGATAAGTAACAATCGTTGGATAAACAAGCACATGGCCCCATCTTAACGGCTGAAGGGTAAGTCATAGGCTTCAATTAGTCTAGGCTCAGTGCATTTTTTTTTGTTAAAGGAGTGTGGTACTTCCAAGCTTTTATTAATATTCCATCACTTGTGGAGGAAGAATACCTTGGTTACATGAGGAAATAATGAAAAAAAATAAATGAAGAAGTATTACTTCCCTTACAAAGAAAATAAATGATAAGGGTTAAATGTAAAGCTGTAAAAAGGAAGTATTACTTCCCTTACAATAAGAACTAATGTAAGTAAAGACAAAAGCAATAAAAAAAAATATGTTCTAATGTTGGGCAGTCCATGTCTATCAATCTGCACAAGTACCCTAATACGTCATGGTAGGTCAGCTCCTTCATATATCTGATATCGCCGATGATCCCAACCCTCTACAACAAGTGCATCTGGAACTTGATTTTCCTCTATGTAGATGTGAGAACCTATTTCTTTGTCGAATGATACGATGATCCGTCTGAGTATTCAATGAATAGTCCATGGTCCTCCTCTTCTAGTGAGGCGGTGAATAGCCACTATAGAATTCAACTCAATCCAAATGTATGAAAGACTGAGTCCTCTAGCTAGTAGAATTCCATTAAGAATATCCCTGAGCTCTGCCTTTAATATCATGCATGGTCCGTACGAAACTGAAAAAGTCGTGATATAATGTCATGCGTGATCTTTGATGATGCCTCCCTCGTTTGCAATACAATCCTTGACGCATCAATCAATACTGATCTTGACAAATCCAATTGATAAAGTGCACCACCAAATCAGAACAGGAAGAGACGGGGAAGGGAGAATCAAAGAAATACCAAAGATGGGTACAAGTATCAAATCTTTTCTCCAATGCACAGCTCGAAACAGTCCTCCTATATGAAGAAAAGAGATCATACGATAGACCCTCCATGTGATACGTTTGGCCACCATGCGAATCTCTCTATGCTTCACATCACTCCTCTCAGTCCATAGAAACCAAAATACCAGTAGAGGAATTATAATACAAATGTGTCCACAGTGAACATACTGCCCAAAATACCCCCATCTCTGGAACATTTGTCTTACTCTCTCTCCTGAACTCATAGGTATCTGAAAAATGTTCCCAAAATGTTGCTATACCTGATCAGAGATGTTATTATCAATGACAATATGACTGATAATCTCGATCTCGGAACAACATTGGTGGCAGGAAGCCAACTGACATCCAATACTCTTATGTATAACCACATCTACTAGAATGAGGTCCTGCCATAGTCTCTAGCAGAAAAATGATACAGTGATGGGCAAGATGGAGCTCTGTAGTAATCGATATGATTACTGATACTGGCATCTCGAACGTACGAGTTGTCATGCAGACTTGGTAGCGAAGCTATCATTCAATGTATCCCTCCAAACAATGCGATTTGAGGCATCTGCCCATAACGGTAGAGCCCCTATTTACTCTGACATAAAAAGAGAGAAAACCTGTAATAAATGTCTAATATCCCACCTAATATCATTAAAAAAAAATCATGCACCCTCATAGATGTATACTGCCGGTGTGAGAACAGGGAGGCCAACGTGGTGCATTTAATGTTATGATCATTTGCAACCCTATGTCTGACGTATAGGGGCTAGATTTGACATGTTGACTTGGTAGAGTGACTACTGCAGTAAGTTGTCACATTAGTCATTCATGGAAGATCATGTACGGAAGATTCTCTGTGGTTCCTCTACCCACCTCGTCTCATTCATGAGGGCTCGGCCCTTCATGTGGGTTCGACCTCTCCATAGGTGTTCAACCTCTTTATGAGGATTTGGCCAAGTTAGCAGAATGACGTGGAGTGCGAGCTTAGGTTCGCTTGTCATATGGTTGTCACATGGTCATGTTTGAAGCTTCGTTGTAAGAGGAATAACATATTCGATCTTCAGGATCATACTATACAACAAGCCCCCATATTTCATATAGAAAAGTTTCTTCAAGTGGGCAAGCGAGAAAATGGGATATTTGAGAGGTTGTAGTCGAGAAAGTTAGAGGCATTTGATATCTCAATTCTCACCAAAGTTATTGACAGCGAAGAACAGAGTTACCTTGACGTGTAAGAGAGAGAGAGAGAGAGAGAGAGAGAGAATGAGGAGGTTAGGGATTTTGGAAAAGGGTTTAAAACGAGATTATGTGGTGTGTGGATGAATGAAAGTATTTGTTTGAGATGAGCAGGGAAAATTTGAAATAAATGAGATTTCAAGCGAGAAATGAAATTTACGTAGGGAGGAAATGAATAAAAATTAACAATTGTACTACATGTATATCACTACAGATTAGTTTACCAATGGATATTGTGGTGTGATTTAATTGGATCAAAATCTCATCAACCCAAAAAAAAAAAAAAAAACCTCATCCATTTTCTTTTTGACACATCATCAATTTGTAAAAGATTACGTAAATAGTACAAGTATTTTCCTAAAATTAATTGTTAAAAAATTCTTTATTGTTATAAAAGAGAGAAAAGAGAAGAGAAAATAAAAATCAATAAACTTCTGTGTATTATAATGAGAACCAAAGTCCTATATTTATAGGGCATCAATAAGGATACATATGATAATAATATCTAGGGTTGTAGGGGTACAATTGTCATT
>CAIGRR010080089.1:0-10291 GCA_903798365.1 Fraxinus sp. 1973-6204 | reverse complement strand
ACAGTCGTGTGCTTTGATGGAGAGGAGTGGACATGGTTTCAATGGATAGAGGGTCGCCGTGCGATACAAACCTGGGAAGAATTGAAGGTCTTCGTGTTGGCTCGATTCGCATGAACGAGATCTC
This sequence comes from Fraxinus sp. 1973-6204, assembly GCA_903798365.1. Classification (NCBI taxonomy): domain Eukaryota; kingdom Viridiplantae; phylum Streptophyta; class Magnoliopsida; order Lamiales; family Oleaceae; genus Fraxinus; species Fraxinus sp. 1973-6204. The sequence goes on along the minus strand of CAIGRR010080089.1, from coordinate 10,167 downwards.
CATTGGCAAAGATATTTCAGCGTGGAAGCATTTAATTTGTATCGTGCTTTTTGAAGCATTTAATTCACCATGTCTTTTCCAAAACTCATTTTCAATCACATTCTTCCATAAAATAATTTTGCACTTAAATTCAAATATTTTCTCTATTTTTAATCAAATTCTCCAAAAAAATCACTATTTCAAAACACATTTCTCCCAAAACATGGGGGTTTACTTCAAGATGCAAGTCTGAGTTTGACTACTATAAAATATATAACAAGTTATATAATATTCATAACAAGTTATATAAACTCATAAATTAAATTGAACACCCATGAAGTCCATTTGCACTGAAGTCAACTTCAGGTCATGTACTTAACCCTAGTCAAAACACCAGGGCTAATTGAATTCTTATTTGTTAGTGGGATGCAAATTCAATTCTTGAAAATGGTTGTTGGCATCAGGCTTTCATTTTGTCTATGTAGACCGAGTCGAGAATTGGCTGCAGAATGTTCCGATTGTATAATAATAAAGGATTAGCATTGCATTGAAAGAGATTATCAAAGTCAATACTAATATTGTTGGTCTAATGATTCAGGACAAGCATTTCAGGCAAAATAATAAATCAAGCACTGCAGAAGTAGTTAAAGTTAAAGGGAGGTGTAGAATAATGAGTCGAGAGTATTTTGGAGGCAACGATTGCATTGGCGGCCTCTGTGTAATGAATTCCATCCCAACTTACATAACGAGTCCCTTGCTCACATACACTGAATCCACTACTTCGGCATGTAATGTTGGCATTGTAATTGTACGGCGCTCCACCATAGCCACAACATGCCATCAAAGGATTTCCAAAGCCTATTAATAGACGTACTGTCAATGGACTTGGACGAAGAAGAAGAAAAAGAAAAATGAGAATGAGAATGAAAATGAAAATATCATACTCACCGTATGAGGCAGAATTGGAAATGAGATTATACTTGATAGAGTATATATCAACATAGACAATAGTGGCATCTTTTGTTTGTGATCGTAGCTGTTCACATAGAGCATTTAGCATCAAGTTATATGCTTTTGCTGCTTCATTAAGAGACTTAATACATCCATATTCATCGAAATCCTTGGCATTGGTGTTTCTAGTGGCAAGTTTTGCAGGCAAGCAGCCCAGTGGTCCTGTATTATGCACCCAGAAATTCCTCCCACCCACTTCATATATCCCCTGTATTAGAATTCAATTAGAAAAAAAAAACTCGGCTAAGAATTTAATAGAAAGAATAGACTCACCAACATAACATCTCTAATTTCAGAAATGAAGGAAGGAATCTTTTTAACAACATCAGCATATGGAAGGTAGGTAAAGGCATTTGACAGATCATTTTGCCCAATGTCGATAGTGTAAATTGCATTTTTGAAGTCCTTCTCCCCAACCATGTTTTTGAAACCTAATGAATTGTTCTATGTCAAAACAATGTATATTGAGCTCTAATTTTTTCCAATTCTACACTCTTATAATCATACCTTTTGATCCGAGCTCTAAGGAGCGGTTGTGGAAACGTTTGAACTCAAGAAATTGGATATTGAAACTGAAAGGAACACTTCTAGGGAGCGTTGATGAGCCACATATTGCAAAATTAGCTCCGGTTGTGAAATTGGGTGCCAATGACTCCAGATAAGGAGTCAAATAATTGGTATGGAGACTTTCACCTGGCGTAAGTAAAAATGCACGTCAATAGTGAATAATATCACATGTTACACAGAGTGCTTGATGATATTAGCTTTGCTTGTGACCTACCAATTATGGAATTGTACCAAATATTGATCATGGAAAAACAAAACGGAGAGAGGAAAGTTTAGAATCCCCTATAGAGTCACAGGTGGAGATGATCTCAAATTAGGTATGTTACCTGTCACTAAAATACCTAATGTCCGAAACATGTAAGAAAATGAAAATAAATAACTTACAAAGGAAATCGATGATTAGTCTTCCGTCACATAAGCGGCCAGTTGGTTGATGGAAGAAGGTGCGTGCATCGGGATCTCCTAGGTTTAATCCATGTGCAATGGCATACCCACCAGTATCAGAGTTTGAGTCACCAAAGTTGAAAATAACTGGATTTCTATTACACTGAGAAAGAACAAAAGGGAGAAAGAAGAGATAAATTATAAAAGCGAGAAATGTGAGTAAAGGAGAGGAAAATCCTTTTTGCTTCTCGTCCATATTACTCGTAATAAAACTAAAAGTGACACAATAATCAGCACTTCTACGACTTATATAGTTCTCAGGTAGGATAATTATGTATTGTTTAGTCGAAACGAGACATGTACTTAATGCAGATACTGATATACTTAAAATCTGGAGAAACTTGTGAGAGGCAGAAGATATATTGTAATCCTTAATCATTGTTTTTACATTGATTTTGTCTCTACGTGTCATGTGACGTTGATTTGGTATATAATTTTTGACAATCTGGCCACCAACAATGGAGGTCATTATGTTGAATGAATAAGTCCAACATTATGCATTTCATCCCATTAATTCCCTAATCTTCCTCTCATCAAGATTCAGATGACAAGATATGGCTCATCCACTTTAAGAAATTAATGGGATATTTACCTGTTTATATAAGAATAACTTTACTCAATAAGAATTTCCTCAATGCTCATCATTCATCAATAACTTGATAGAGTAATTAAGTTTCTGGGTGGTTTTCATAGCATATAAACTTTTCTGGGTCCAGTCAAGTCCACGTATCACCAAGCTAAGAGCTTGTTAACAGAAATGTCAAGTCCCTAGATGACTAATACACATATGGATCACATGGAAAATAACCTTTCTAGACCATTAATGTAAACCTATCAACAAATGTCATTTTTTCTTGACAAGAATCTTAATTCTTTAATGTTTGCTATTGATGATATTTTATAGTTGGTAGGAGAAATAAGTAAATTAAATTGGAAATGTTTGATAGTTTATGTGAAGTATATTTTGTAGGATAAAAATAGTAAGAAGTAACTTTAAATTGGACAATATAATTGAAGTATGAAAATTAGAATTTTACAATGGCAGGAGACTTTTACAATGGCAATGTTTTTAGACTTCTACACACAATAATTGAAGTGACAATCCTTATTTATAGCATGAATAAAGTTGCAAGTATATGGAATTTCAACAGAATAAAAAGTAAAACAAGGTGCTGACATGGCAGCACCCTGTGTTGACGTGGCAGCACACACTGTTTTTTTTCCCTTCCAATGCAAATCCGCCAAGTATTTTTCGTGTCAAAATTCTATTGAAATTCCCAGTACTTGCAACATTGTTCTTATAGCATACAAAAATTGGTGTCCTACCTCTAGAAAATTCTTATTTTTTTAATTATTTTATTTTACTCTGTCCTTAAAGAATTTTAGAATTTTCTGATATTTTCATTATTTTATATTTTGATTTTGCTTGCTTCTCAATAATTTCTAGTGAATTCTAGATAATTCTTTAATTCCTAAACCTTTCTTGTTTCCCAAGTTAGTTTAGAGAATTTTAGAAATATGCAACAATGCTAATACTCCTCCTTAGTGCATATTTCGGTAACTCCAATCATTTTTCGTAGTAACTCAAACTTTGCTCGTGGTAACGCTTTCATAAATATACATGCAAATTGTTCTTCAGTCTTGCAATATTTGAGCTCTATCTCTTTGTTTGCTTCAACTTCTCTGATGAAGTGATACTTGATGCCAATGTGTTTGGTTTTGCTATGAAATACGAGATTCTTGGCCATTGCTATTGCAGACTTGTTGTCGCAATAAATCTTTGTAACTTCATCTTGTGGCTCTCCCATATCTTCAAGTATGGGGCTTTAGCCATATAGCTTGACTCGTTGCCATTGCTGCTGCAATATACTCTACTTCAGCTGATGATTGTGCAACCGTTGCTTGTTTCTTTAATGTCGAAGAGAATATTCGAAACCTAGCGTGAATGTATAGCCTGATGTAATTTTCATATCATTTGTTGATCATGTCCAATCACTATCAGTATACCCAAGTAGTATTGAGTCAGTCATAGACTGATACCATATTCCATAGTCTTTTGTTCCTTGGAGGTATCTTAGTATCCGCTTTGCAGCTCCATAGTGAACTTGACTTGGATTCTGCATATATCTTGAAAGTAGGCTAGTTGCATACATAATGTCTGGCCTTGTTGCAATGAGATAGAGTAAACTTCTAATTAAGCTTCGAAATTGTTAATTGTCTGTTTTTGGAGTATTGTCTTCCTTTTTGAGTGATTTATTGTTATCCAGAATTGTTGCTATAGTCTTTCAACCTTTGATCTTGAATTTCTTTATAAGATTACTGGTATACTTCTTCTGAGTAATGAAAATCCTATCTTCAAATTGAGTTATCTCGATTCCAAGAAAATAGTACATCAATACCAAATCAGTCATCTCGAACGTTTTCATCATGTCTTTCTTGAATTTCTCGATCTACTTTCATCATTCCCTGTATAGATGAGATCATCAACATATAGAGAGATTATAAGTGTACTGTTTGTATTGATTTTTTATGTATAGAGTTGGTTCACTTTGGCTTCTGATTTGACGTCTAGCTGGTAAATCTTCTCCTTCTATTGTGCAACAAGTACAATTAGTGCACTTATAGTGTCAAGACGTACAACTGGAGAAAATGTTTTACTGTAGTCAATGCCACACTGTTGTGATTATCCTTTGGTGACTAGTCTTCATTTATGTTTTTGGATCGAGCCATTAAAGTTAAGCTTTATCTTGTAGACCTACTTAACTCCTATGACTTCTATATCTTGGGAAAGATCTACGAATGTCATTTTTCTAGATCATTTTTATTACTTCGCCCATAGTTTTTCTCTATTCTGGTTGTTTTGAAGCTGCTTCAAAGCTTTCAGGTTCAACGATCATCAAGTTGCAGCTTTGATATATTTCTGATAATTCGTATTTTACTTGGCAATGATTCTGATGAGTTAATTAGTTCTTCTATCGTTGCCCACTGTGGGAACTCTGGTTGATTGTTCTCTTCAAAGTCACCCTCCTATTTTTGTGGTTGTGTTAGGATGTTGATAGCTTTTCTTTCTACTTGACCAATCTCCCAGTTGTAGACAACATCTTTATCACACTTAACATTTCGACTTATAATTAGCTTTTCTGTTCTCAGGTTATAGACTCGATAGCCTTTAGATTGAGTGCTATAACTTAGGAAGATTCCTTGCTCTGTCTTCTTGTTGAGCTTACCTCTTTTCTCTTGTGGAATATGTTTGTAACAAATGTAGCCAAAAACTCTAAGATGCTTCAGCTGGTGTTTTGTCTTGTACCGCTTTGGTCGGACATCGATTTAATAAGTAGACTCCAGTGCTTACTACGTCTACCCCGAAGGTTTTTGGAAGACCTTTCTCCATTCGCATAGCTCTAGCTATCTCCATTACCGTTCTATTCTTTCTTTCGACACGCTGTTTTGTTCAAGTATGCATCCAACGGTGAGTTGATGCTCCATTCCTTCATATTCACAAAACTTGTTGAATTCATTTGATGTGTATTCTTTTCCTCTGTAGCTTTTGATTGTCTTGATATTGCGACCACTTTGATTTTCGACATAGCTTTTGAACTTTTTGAAATCTAAAAAACTTGGGTTTTCTCGTGCAAAAAATATACCCATGCCATCCTAGTGCAATCATCTATAAAGAGAATAAAGTACCTGTTTAGCTCATGTGATGGAGTACGCATCGGGCCGCATACATCTGTATATATTAGTTCCAAAGATAGCTCTACAATTTTTTTCGAGTTGAAATAGTTGACGGTATTGTTTCCTAAGCAGACATCTTCGCAAAATTCTTTAATCTCCTTTATGACCGATAAATCTCTCATCATGCTCTTTTGCTAAAGGATCTTCAACCCGTGGAATTGGAAATGTCCAAATCTCCTGTGCCACAGCCATGACTCGTCCACTTGCGACGTCATTGCCGCAATGGTTTGTGTATATCCATTGGAATGGGAAGCATATGTTCTACCACTTTTTGACTTTTGCAATTTCAANTTGGAAATGTCCAAATCTCCTGTGCCACAGCCATGACTCGTCCACTTGCGACGTCATTGCCGCAATGGTTTGTGTATATCCATTGGAATGGGAAGCATATGTTCTACCACTTTTTGACTTTTGCAATTTCAAGGGATTTATATTTCTTATCATAAATCGTGCAAGAATCTCCTTCAAAATGTAAAGTATATCCCTTCTCCATCATTTGACCTACACTTAGTAGATTTTGATCTATTGTAGGGACCAAGAGAACATCATTGATGTATCTCTTACCATTTTTTGTATCAACGGAAATAGTGCCATGTTGCCTCTATGAAATTTCCATTGTCAATTTTTATTTTTGTGTTTATTTTATTAAGATTGCTTAAAATACTTTCATCTTTCGTCATGTGATTATTGCAGCCACTATCTAGATATCATGTATCTAATTTTTCTTCAGATACATCCTTGTTAGAGGCATAAAATCGACTTCTTTCTATATCCTTTTCTTTAGAGAAATTAGCTTGATGATTTTGTTTAAAATCACAAAAAAAATCTCTATATGTCCAATTTTTTTTTACAGTTACAGCACTGTGGTTTTCCTTTAAACCAACAATTTTGTTTCCAAATGACTTTTTCTTTTACAAACGCCACATGGATGATACTTGTCGATATTATCAATTTCTTTTCCTTGAGTTTCTTTATTTTTATAATTTTCTCCCACCTTCTTTAGATTTCTGAAATCGCATATTAACTTTAGATTGAAAAACATATTCCGTGTTAATTTCATAACGTCTTTCTAATATTTTTTTCATGAGCTTCTAGTGAACCCATTAATTTTGCAGCTGTTATCTTATCTATATCTTTAGACTCCTCAATAGCTGCAATAATTAGATCATATTTTTTCTGTGCAAGTAATTAAAAATTTTTCAACAACTTTCTTTTTAGTTTTTAGGAACATCATCTCTATAAGCTGATGTTAATTGATTTATTATTTTATCTAGTTTTGAATAATAATCTTTTGCAGTTTTAGAATCTTTCATTTTTTAAATTTTCAAAATTCATTCTTAAAGTTTGAAGATGGCAAGTACGTACCTTGTCACTGCCGTAGAACTCCTCCTTCAATCTATCTCAAGCTTCTTTTACTATTTTAACTTCCATGATTCTCGAAAAATATGTGTCTATCAAGCTCATTTGTAGAGCTAGTAGTACTAGAGAATCTTTTTATTGATTCTCTTTAAATTCCTTCTTTTGTGCAATAGTTAGAGTGGAAATGTCATCTGGTTTAGTATATCCGTTGTTGACAACATCTCATAAATTTTGCGCCCAAAAGTAGGTTTTCATTTTAATGGAATAGAAATCATAGTTGTCTCCATTAAATGTTGGGATATGAATTGATGAACGAAAAGCATCAATCATAGTATATGCTTACGCCCAATATCAATCGAACGAAGCTTAGATATGATATTTTATAGTTGGTAGGAGAAATAAGTAAATTAGATTGGAAAGATTTGGTGGTTTATGTGAAGTATATTTTGTAGGATAAAAATAGTAGAGAGTAATTTTAAATTGGACAAAATAATTGAAGGGGGAAAATTTAATTTATTGGAAAATAGAATTTTACAATGACAATGCTTTTAGACTTCTACACACAACAATTGAAATAGCAACCCATATTTATAACATACAAACGTTGGTGGCTTGCCTCTAGAAAATTCTTATTTTTTCATTATTTTATCTTACTAGGTCTTTAAGGGATTCTAAAATTTTCTGATATTTTTATTATTTTATATTTTGATTTTGCTTGCTTCCCAAGAATCTCTAGTGAATTCTAGATAATTCTTTAACCCCTAAACTTTTATTGTTTCTCAAGTTAGTCTAGAGAATTCTAGAAATATGCAATAATGCTAATAGCTATTTTGCAGGTTCGCTAAGAGATCCGTATACTATAGCATCCATACTTTTGTCCAGTTCAACACGAGGGACAATGAAAAGGTAGAAGGTTAGTAGTTCATTGGACAAAAATATATGAATTTCATTCTAAATTCTGTCATCCGAAGAACTCGTTCTTTTAAATAAAAGGAAACAAATAATTAATTGGATCGACGTTTAGTATAGGAAACAAATAATTAGTTGAGTAAAAGCTTTATCTAAATCACAACAAATTCTATTCTGCCTAATACCAAAAAATCAACAAAAAATAATATTGCCTACGTGGGGGTTTTTCCTATTGCCAATCTGCACCAGTATCCAAATTAAAGGAAAAAAAAATATTGATGCAAATTGCAATATCCAATTCAAGTAAACCCTTCTACTCAACTGCTTTCAATATATATCACTTGCTTTGAAATGTTATGAATCCCCTCGACTTTAGTTCATATCGTCATGAAACTCGTAAAATAAACGCTCGAAGGCCTCTTTTTCTGTCATGAGTCACTCTTACAAACTCATCACATCTCTTCATCTATCAACGTTTCCAGGAAGGAATTATCTTTTGGCTTCATTTCCTGAGTTGTAATTTAGAACATACAGTTACCAAATTTACTTACTACTAGGCAGTGGAGTTGGTATAGAATTAAAGTGATAAGATCAAGCGTTTTTGCACCGACAACCATCATGTACATTCTATCTATAAATATATTGATAGTACTATCTTAATATCCCACTAGAGAGCACATGGCTATCGCGGTATTTCCCTTTGTATTATTATTTGCTGAATATAGTTGTTTTATTTCAAACCCTTCCAGAATTGAAATATTGTTTGATCACGACTTAACTTGATGACTGTGGAGTTTAAGAACATTAGCTTTACAGTTTGGCCAGGACAAGGTGTGCATTTATGAATATTAATTTTCTGTAGCGTATGAAGTATCAATGAGTGCTGATGTTTTGTTGCTATATGAGCGCTGATGTTTTGTTGCTATATTCATTATCATCTTCCGTCATGAAGATTGTGACTTATATAAACAAGCATAATGAGGTCTAAGTGTGTTTGTAAGTTGATGTACCTATGAAGTTGGGAGCATAATGCATATCATATCGATGTACCTATGAAGTGAAAATGTATTGATTGCAATTCAAGTGAAAATACCAGTTGTGTTTGGGGGGTGGTAAGCACATTGGGAGCATAATGTATATATAGAGTAAAGGAAAATCTTGGGGTGGAGGGCTTGTGGGTTTGTTTGAGAGAAGTTTCTCAAAATATAGTGCTTGTCCTTGAATTCTCCTGACTGGAAGATTGAGGCACTAATCTACCTATTGCCTAATACCTGTGATGGCTGCTGCTATTAACAACAGATGTCACAATGAATTTTAAAGATAGTAATTATTTTTAATAATTATCTATAACCTGGAACCATTTAGCTCAACAGAAATAACAGGTAAATTTTGATCGTTTACCCAGTTTTAAATATGAAAGAGGCATAAGGAAGAAGATACCACTTCTTATCGCTTTTATGTATAAAAAGTGCTATGTTTTAAAGATTCGAATTGGCAGTGACGAATTTAAGGATGCTATGCCTTGGTATTAGTGAAATTCCCGAATTGAAAACCATGGCTTCATCAAGAAGATTGAATTAAACTTCATAAAAGAAAATAGAGAGAATAAATCGAAATTCTGAACTATTATTCTTGAATTGCAATCAATACATTTGTCAAGTATATAAAGGGAAAATACATCATTATAGTTGACCCTAATAACAACATTAATTTCCTAACTGAATCTATACAGCTGTCTAATTGAATCTTCCTAACTACCATGCCAGTATAAAAACATTACAGTTAGCAAGCAACTGACTTGGTTGATGTGGAAGCAACTGAATCTGCATCACAAGATCCCCCTCAAGAGGGGCATGGATGTTTAAGATGCCCATCTTGGAGATATTTTAGTGAAACAAGGCAGAACCAAGGGATTTTGTTAAGATATCTGCCAGCTGATGTTGTGAAGAAACATGGATGATTTTAACTAATCCAGATTGTAGTTTATCTTGAACAAGGTGACAATCTATCTGAATGTGTTTGGTTGTCTTGTGTGTTGGGTTTATGGACACCACATATCTTCACAATGGTATGATATTGTCCACTTTGGGCCTAAGCCCTCATGGATTTGCTTTTGGGCTTTACCCCAAAAGGCCTCATACCAATGGAGATAATGTCCAACAC
>CAIGRR010080082.1:0-11063 GCA_903798365.1 Fraxinus sp. 1973-6204 | reverse complement strand
TTTTTTTTTTTTTTTTTTTTTAATTTCTATAGAGAAAATTAGAAAGCAAAAGAGTGAAAATCAAATGAAAAACCATATTTAAAGAGAGGGGAGGTGAAGAAGCAGAATCTAGACCGTTAGATGAAAAAGTGGAGGGAAAAGGGATGGTTAGATTTACCATTCCAAAACGACGTTGTTATGGTAGAAGCTTCTAAAAGAAGTCACTGAAGATGCGTGACAACTCACCAAATTAGATTGTGATACCTATCCAAACCATTTATTGCGTATATAGAAAAACGAGCCTATTTTGATCAAGGTCAATCCGTCACTAAAGCAAGCATCGACTTGGAGGGTAACTCTTGACATCCGACCTGACAATGTAATTAAGACCATTTATTATATGCACTTGGCTCATAATAAATTGCGGTCGGATTGTACTTATGACTGTAGTGATTTGAAGAGACATAATGATTGTAGATTTCTTACACATTGACGAAATATTCAATCAATTAATGACATTCAGAAGGAATTACGTCAGCACCCACCAATCTCACAATCAAATGTTATAGCTTTGTTATCTAATCAATTCATTAATTACTGGGGACCTTATTTAAGGCCGCCCGATGGAGCCGACCGAGCCGACCTCAGTAACCAATAGGGATATGCCATTGATGTACTTTCTCAATTCAGTATTTTATGTTGATTTGACAACAACCAATCAGGGCTAAAGCCATTGGCACAGATTGCTAGCTCGCCACTGTTGTTGACAAGGCATGATATTCAGGCCCCTTTTTTTCCTATAAAAGGGGCCCAAGAACTTCATAAAGAGGGGGGGTCCTTTGAGAAAGAAACTTGTAGTTCATACGCAATTATCAATAAAAATCCTTATTTTACATTAGAAGTTGGCTTGATATTAAGTTTTTACAATTCTCAACGTCAAACAGGGATGTTGTCCCAATTTAGTGTACCAAGGACTCTCCAAATATATTGGTGTCTCAGAATGAAGAAACCAAATTCTTTTAGATATGTTGAGATCAATGATGAGTTATTCCTCATCACAAGTCCACTAGAAAGATTCTATTGGAGAGGTGTTAGAATATGGTTCAAACAACCCGATTCCAGATTTTAGCATAGAATCAAACAGTGATAACTTGGAACCTCCTACTGAACTAATGGTTTCTAATGAAGTAAATATGTGACAAACTAAATCTTGGAATTTGAAATTAGTACAAAAAAAACATTTTTTTTCTTTCAAAAACTCAGGTTAAAATTATAATTTTCTTAATTTTCTTTTAACTTTGTAGTTACCTTTGCATTCTATTACAGGTTCTAAAATTCATTGGAAACAAATGATTTAAGGTAGACAACTTTGATTTGATAAATAATGAAACTAAAACAAATGTTTAAAACGAATGTTAGTGATCACTACCCAATGATCAAACTTTGTTGGACCATTTATCAGATTCATAATTTTATGAATTTTTTACAATATTTTCTACTCATTCAAGTACAACATTAAGATTTCAGAATTTTCTAAAATCATTTAGGTATTTCAATAGACACTCAAACGAGTGAAAATAAATGTTATCGGGCACACGAAAAATGGCATAACCTACCCTACCAACCTTCAATTCACTTGATTCCAAATCCATCGGACAGAGAACTCATAGGGCTTTCAAAACCCACTAGTTTTTTTTTCCAAAATTCAAAGAACTCTATCCAGGATGACGCAACAAAGCTCGACAGTAAGCTGAAAATTTTAAGTTCTTTAGCAACTTTAATTATATGCAGTATTTAAACCAAATAACAATTTAAATGTTCACATCAAGAGAAAGAACTAGGAAATCTTAAAGAAAGATAAACTAACTTCTTTTAGAAATAAAACGTAAGTTGCATAACTAGTAAGAACTAGAAACTCTTCAAATGTGACTAGTTACACAAATGAAGAACATTTCTCCCTTCGGATCCTCTGCAATCCACGTAAATTCCACTTCCTTGACCATCCTTTAATTTGAAAATTTTGTCAACATAGATGGTGTGAGCTTTAAGCTCAGTAGGACTAATATCACACGGTGCACCCTTTTGTTCATAAACATATATACATATACAAAAAGTGATAGGAAAGAATTTAACATTTCACGTAGATGAATACCGGCAAATTCATTATTCCGAAGAATCCCTTAGGTCGTAGAAACCAATTATGGCTGTATATAAAATTCTTTGTTCGTAGCTTCAAAATTTCTAACACACATCACAAGCGCGCGCGCACACACACACACACACACACACACACACACACACACACATATATATACATAATGAACAAAAATGGTAAATACTTGGCACCACATACCTTGATTTTCTTGAAATATAAAAGAAAAAAAATGTGTAAAAGCCTTTCTCCTGCACACCCTTACTACTCCTTTAAGCTTAACTTAACATAAAAGATATTTTTTGAGAGAAGATAAAAGCAAATTTAGATTTGAGGAGAGGTGTAGTGAAAAAATGACTTTCTTCTTCTTGAGTGAAAAATTAAATGGGAGAGTTATATTATCATTAACCATGTTAAATTGAGTCTTTAACCATGAATTTTAAGAATTTTAAGCCTATAAAAAATAATTCTAATAAAAGTTTTACAAAACATTTACATAATGAAAAATAGATGAAAATGAACTATTCATATGTTTGTAACCTATCTCTTTAAATGCTATTAATTAAACAATCATTCCTCCAATTAACTTTATATAATTGTTCTCAATGTGCAAAATGAGGAGTTTTTAACTCAAAATAATTTTATAAAAATATTTTGTGAAAACATTTGCATGGTGTTTCAAACTTGAGTTACCTATGTGCCATATAGGTAGATGACCATTTTGGCAACCCAGTTATTCATTAAATCTTTGTAATCAAATTTACTTAAACTTAATGTCTTAAATTTTTGGGCTTTTAAATAACTTATGTTTTGGGCTTTGGGTCGAAACTCCATAGCTCGCTTCTTAAATGAGCTACATCAACCAACTTAAAAATATAAATTTCGAGACCTTACATCCCTCACACATTAAAAAAAAAAAATTCGTCCTCGAAATTACCTTAAATTAAACAAACAGTGTCATATACTTGCTTTAATTTCTGCTTCTGTTTTCCAAGTAACTTCCTCTATCCCATGATGTAGCCACTGAATCTTGAACAATGAAATTTCCTCAGTCCTTAATTTTTGTACCTTTCTTTCCAAATTATCAATTGGAACTTCTTCGTAAGATAGGGTCTTTTTGAACATCTAATATTTGATAATTCACCACATGACTTGGATCATGCACATGTTTTCTTATCATAGACACGTGACACACTTCATGCACGATAGAAAGTTCAGGTGGTAGAACTGACCGATACGCTACGTTACCAACCTTGTTAAGAATTTCGAAAGGTCTTATATAACCTGGTCTCAACTTGCCTTACCAAACCTTATTACCTTTTCACCAACTTCAAAATTCAGGTCTTTTCTTCGATTTTCCGCATAACTCTTTTGTCGATCTTTAGCTGCTTTTATGCTATTTTTGATCTTATCGACTGCCAGAACTATTTGTTCGATGATTTCTGAATCTAAAATACTCTTTTCGCCAACTTCATCCCAATGAACCGGTGATCTACATTTTCTACCATCGAGAATCTTGTATGGTACCATACCAATGGTAGACTGAAAATTGTTGTTATATATGAATTCTACCAACGGAAAATATGACTTCCAACTTCCTCCTAGGTCTAATACACAAGCATGCAACATATCTTCCAATATCTGAATTTCAGATTGACCATCTCATTGGGGATGGTAAGTTGTGCTTGTAACACCCCGACCCGCATGGATCGAAACGTCACTAGATGAACTTTACTTACCTGTAGACCGTAGACTTAATAATATAATTAACTATACTTTTAGCGGAAAGCATAAAAATTTAACTTAAGAATTTAATATCAAGACTTTATTTATTTTTTTAAGAAAAATAGTTCAATACCAAGAAAAACAATTCAAAAATGTCTTTAGAATATTTCTCATGCATACATCCACAATTGACGTCAAATTCTAGGCAAAACATTTAAAATAAAAGTTGTTATTTTGTTTTCTATCTCAAGGGACAAATGACAAAATAAATTTGTTTGCATAGCTATTGACTTCGAAACTTCATGAAATTTTTATGTAAAGTAGAAAACTTCTTATGGTATAACATAACCAAAATCAACCTCCGTCAACAACAAATAGGATATTAAAATATTTTTCAAAACCCCGCAGTAACTATGTTTGGAAAGTAACCCAGCACAGTTTACTTAAGTGCTATATAAAATCCTACACATATTGAAATGACACGATTCTAGATCTATTCAGTGGATGGTAAAGTATAGTGCAGTCATAGTCCTTTACCAGCTCCAACCATCTTCTTTGTCTCATTCAATTCCTTCAAGGTGAAGAAATATATGAGACTCTTATGATATATATAAATCTCACACTTGCTTCCATACAGATAGTGCCGCTATAAATTCAATGCGTGAACCACTACCGCAATTTCAAGGTCATGCATTGGGTGATTTTGCTCACGTTGTTTTAATTGACTTGAAGCATAAGCAACCACCTTTTTATGTTGCATTAGGACACACCCTAAGCCCCTTTGAACTTGTAAATAAACAACTCAAACAAAATTATAACCTAACTTAACCAAAAATCTCAAACACACATATACTTAGATAATTTGTCCTTTGTCTCAAGATTGGAATATATGTATTAAAACTATGAAATGCTATAAATTCACAATGTTAAAATTTACTTCTACTTAGTCAATGCAAAATCGACGTGTGTGTGTGTGCGTGGTGTGTGTGTGAAAATTCATGTAAAGCATCATAAATTCATAAAGTGATTTGATTCCCAACCCTCAATAGTCAAATATTTTCTTTCTTCGCTCGTAAGATTCACACCTGAAACTTATTCTTTTTACTATTTTTCCAAGGTGTGATCTAAAATTGAATATTTTTATAATACTAATCATCGCCTCTCTAGTTTGGTTAGATCTTACTAATTGTAGCTCAACACATGAACAAATGAGGATTCACCCTATTTTTTTGTCGTTTCAAATAATCAACTAAATTAATAATCTACTGTCAAATGTTTAAATCCTCTCAAATAAGTATTTGAGATTTAATCAAAGCATGTCTATTTTCTTCTTCTTTTTATATTTTTTTTCCTTTTTTTTTTTTTTTTCATCTTATGTGTGAAGTTCTCTCCATTAAGCTTTCTAAATGACCATTGTACCGAGCTTTTGGCTGATGACTCTCAAGTCAGGTGACTAAATGACACCAGATTTTAGATACCCTTGTAAACTTAATCACTCGAGTTATAAATGCTACGAATAGAAGTTTCACAATAAGACAATATTTTCTATTTTTCATGCAATGATATACCCCTTATTATACGTTTATTCTAAAAAATCAACCTCCAACTTATGATTTCACCTAATTTCTTCTTATTGGCCATAGACAATCCACACAAATTTAGTACTCATGGAATCCACATCTATATCAATGTCTCCGTACAACAGCTCAATCACCCCAAAACTCTCATAGTTGGTTTAAGGATGTATAATTTAGTGGTTATTTGGATTTAGCACTACGTTTTACTAATTAAATTTTTTTACCTATTCAAAATTTGGATCAAATATGATGCAAAATATAAATATTGTACGCAAAAATATCAAGTTTCATATGAATAAGCATAAATCAATCTTAACACGTAACATTTTCACAATTTATAATCTAATACATGATTTCAAATATATGCATCATGGTAGGCAAAATCATCTAACCCACACAAGCACACAAAAGCAGTAAATAACTTATTATTTTTCTACCCCCAAACTTATAACAGACATTGTCCGAAATGTCTAAAAATATAACTATTAATATATAAAAATTAAGGGCTAAGAAAAAGAAACTAAGTACTCCCATGGTATAAATCTGCAGGTCGTGAATAGATTGGCATGAAAAGTGCTGGCTTACTTCCTATGTCTTTTCCCTTGTCCAGTGTATTCAAGTGTCATATTCATTCCAACTAATAAAAATCAATCATAACATGGAACAATTTATAGTAAGCTCATACACACTTTAAAGGGAAATATGGGGATGAAGATACCTTATAGTGCTAAAAGCAATAAAAATTACTAATCCTATATCTAAAAAGTAAAATAAATAAAGAGAAAAAAATTGCCTTCCAATAAGCGCTTATTTATTGTCATTAGCTTGACTTTATTGTTTTGGCTATTTATGGTGGCTTAGCCCTTGTTTGTCCCACATTATTTTTTTCATTCTCATTCTTCTGCTTATTTTCAACCATACATTCTTCAATAAAATAATATTTTCCATCACATCAATAACTTTTTCTTATTTTTCAACCACATATTTCTCATCACATCACTTCAAAAAAATGCATTCTCTTACTTTAATGTGCATCAAACACACTATTAAAAAGAGAGTTTTCAGTCTTGCATCGGTTAAAATGAAAATTGTTTCTTAAGTCAATTTTAAGTCTCAAGATCATAAAATTTTCATTGTTGTCCTACTCAACAATTACACATTCTTCCTTCCCGTTCTTGTTAATTCCTCAATGACCGATCTTTCGGCATTCCTCAATGTCAAGTGGTTGCTTGAGTGGAGCATTCATTGTGAAGGTTTGTTGTTTTTCTTCCACCCTTAAGATTGACTCACATTTTTCAAAATAGGTTAATGCTTGTGTAGTTTCTAGGAATGGTCTCCCCAAAATTAACGTCATACATTTATCATCTATATCAAGGATAATGAAATGACCTGGACAGAAGTGATCTCCAACTTTGATGAGCATATCCTCTACCACTCCATAAGGACGCTTGAGCGACCATCAGCCAACTGTAGGATTATTAATGTTGTTTTTGGATCATCCAATCCTAGTTTTCTGTAGAGTAAGGTACAGTGAAACTCCCCATATCTTTTAGTTTAGGAGGGAGCATCTGCTTTATGATTGCACCGCATTCTTCTGTCAGAGCTACTATTTTATATACTGGCAACTTTTTCTTCTTTGTCAACATCTCTTTCAAAAACTTAGCAAATTTGGAATTTGTAGAACAACGTCAATGAAATGAATGTTGATGTGAAGTTGTCTGAGGGCATCCAAGAACTTCTTAAATTGTTTGTCCAGCTTATTTTTCTGCAACCTTTGAGAGAATGAGATTGGAGGTGTGTTTTTATTGGCATGAACGATTGTCTTAACCTGTGGACTGCCTGACTGTTCTTCTTGATTAATCTTCAAACTGAACCACTTGTTCTTCGCCCATGGTAGGTACTTGATCTTCTCTATCCCTTTCTTTTTCACAGTAATTTCTAGCAACTGAACTCCACTTCTTGCTGTAATGGCTTGGACCTGTTCCGCTTTTAGCTTCTGTTGAAGTCTTTTAGGAAATGGAATAGGTGTCACATATGCTCCAACATGGGCTGCATGCTTAATTTTTAGTATCTCAATAATTACAAAATTTATAGAGTCCATTACTAATATCTATTCTCTAGGTTCTTTTCGGTGTCGCTTGGTAAAGTACCTCGTGTTATGTTGGCTAATGCAGTGCTATCTGTACCACCCGAGTTTCCAAACTTTTTATTGCTTGCTGGTTTTGAAGAATAGTCTATTGGTTCTGAAAATTAGTCTCACTTTTGGTAATGAACTTAGCCACTAATTCTTCCAACAATGATTTCTTCTCTTCTTGTTGTTGAAATCCTGGTAGGTTACCCTGAATATGACATTCTTGACCATGATTATTAACCCATGAGAAATTAGGATGCTTGCTCCAATTTGGATTATAGGTAGGATAATTCTAGTTGTACATTCGGGTGTCTATAAGGGTGTCCATAATGGACACTCGGCACTCCCCTATTGGAGGGAGTGCCGGCGGTACTTGTGGCACAACCCTTATAGGTATTGGAGTTGGGACTGTTCTACTGCCTCTGAAAGTTCTGTGCATAACCGACTTCTTTAGGCTGATAAACATGGGTTGAGGCTAAAGGACAACTTGTAGTTGTACGATATGCCCCACAGCCTTCGCAGACTGGTGCTGGTGAGTGCACCATGTTCACATTCTGAGTTAGTTTGTCCAATTTTCTTGTTAATAATTCCAACCGGGCTGCCAATGATGTAACTACATCAATGTTGTGGATACCAGTTATTTTCTTTGAAGTTTTCCTTTCTATTGGTCACATAGTCTGATTTTCTACTATTTTCTCAAAGAGATCTAAGGCCTTGTCTAAGGAAATATCCATGATCGATCCTCCTGCTGAAGTGTTAACCATGTTATGGTATTTAGGATGCAGACCTGAATATAAGATATCTACCTTAGCATTTTTAGGAATGTCTAGATTATGGCACTTTTTGAAGTAATCCTTGAATCTTTTCTATGTTTCTGGATAGCTCTCGATTTCCTTTTGCTTGAATATAGTGGCTTCATTCCTGATGACAGACTCGAGAAGGTGGGAAGAATTTCAAGGTGAATCTCTGTACTTTGTCATCCCACGAAACAATACTCCCAGGAAGTAGTGAATTTAGTCATTATCGTGCTCTTTCCTTTAAAGTATGAGGGAATCGACGCATTCGAAAAGCATCAACTGACATGCTTTCATGGTTGATCATCTCGCAAAGTATCAGGAAAGTTTGTATGTGTTCATGAGGATTTTCAGTTGATTTTCCTGAGAACCTAATGTCTTGATGATTCTGAAACAATTTGATGAAATCTGGTCGAATGTGGAAGTTGGCCGACCTAAAGGTGGATAAATAATAGCTGGTTGCATAGGTACATGTATGAGAGTTCAATAATCCCTACGAACTGAATTTGGTTGTTTTGGCACATCTTGTGGAAGCTGAACTTGATTTTGATTTTTTGCCATGTTTCTTACTTCTCCCTACTATCTATTTCGTTGTCTGAAGGTTCGTAAATCTCGAGATCCAATGGTAAGAGCTCAACTTCTTCAAAATCTTGCGTACACTTTGGGAATCGAATCAGAGAGATTAGATGAGTAAATAATAGCCTAAACAAAATAAAAAATTTGAATACTATATAACTAATAAACTCAAATTAAATACTTTATTCCCCGGTAATGGCGCCAAAAATTGTTCGTGTGAAACCGGCAAGTGTACGAAATTGTTGGCAAGTAATAGATTTGATGAGTTGAGAGTTCTCACATGAATAAATTCAATTCAAATTTACTAGTTTTGTATGAAATTCGAATTTTGGACAGAAAATAGAGATTTTGATTTGATTTTATGCTAAATTATCTAAGAAAATGGTAAAAAGTGTTTTGTATCAAATTGTGGATGATTTTATTGGATTTCGAATCCTCCTATTGCTATCTATTTCAATTCTTGATTTGTAATCTAGTTCTGTTCATGCGTTCTTGACAATCAATAAACCTATGATATATAATTTTCTTTTTCAAGATAAATTAAATTTATCCTAACCACGACCCGAATATATTCCTAGCCCAAATTCGAATGATTTGAATGCATTGAAGTATAAATTATCTATATGATTACACATATGATAAATGTTATTCCTAACATTTATTGCACATATGTTAATTTGTCGCGTTTTAAACTTATTATGAGTCTTCCAACACTACAACAAAAATATCACTCGGATCATGAAATAATTCAAAGGTTATTGATTTTCAAGCCCAATGATGAGTTCTTCAAAATATTGATGTAATTGACCTTCAATTCCTTGCTAGGGTTTGATCTCATCTCTAAAAAGGCAATGACCTCTTGTTTTTGATGAATTTGATGATTCTAATGTATATAAAGAGGTAAGAGAGGGCTTTTTCAATGCATAGCCCTTGTTCTCTATTTATAAGAGCAAAAAAAGGTCAAAATCACGTCCAATTTGAGTTTCAAAGAGTTTGAATTGCCAAAGGGAACCACTAATTCATATGCGAAAATGGCATGCGCTCATGCACCGATATAACTACCCTTGCACCATAGAGCCAAATGGCTCTTGGGTTAGGGTATTGAGCGAGCACCCAGGTTCGCTTCGGTTCATCCCTGAACAACTTTTAGTATTTTGGCCATAACTTTCACTAAAGATATTCAATTGAGGTGATTCAAAATGAGTCGGAAAGATAATTCAAAAAGATGATACAATTCTTTTGGATAATTTTTATCAATTCGAACTTTTGCTATCCGAAAAATGGGTCTCAAGTTGAAGCTAAAAATCAAGACCATAACTTCTTCCGATGGAAATTGATTTGTGCTTCAACTATATTTCACTCATTTGAACTCCAATTGCATCCAATTGATCCTATATGATCTTCAATCTTCATTTTGTGGTCCGAATCAACTATTGAATATTTACACTTTGGTCCCTAAACTTTCGATTTTCTTCATTTTCGCACTTTTTTTGTTCCTTTCTTCCAAATCCTACAATTTGCATTGAGTTCAACCTAAAAAATATAATTAACAAAAAATTAAGCTATAACTCATCAAAATCACTAACAAATACTCTAATTTAATGGCTTATATAAGTGTACAAAAATACACTTATAAATAACACTACTAAGAATAGGAAATATATTATCTAGTGCTAATTAAACTCTCTTATGGCATGTTAGGTTGGGTCATATTAATATAAATATGATTCAAAGATTGGTGAAAGACTTTAATTGAATTAGAGGTGGAATCCATACCAACTTGGAAATCTTGTATAGAAGGTAAGTTGAATAAGAGGCCTCTAAAGCTAGAAGTTATGGATTTAGAACATTCTGATAATTGTGGATCCACCAGTACTTGGGCTAGAGGAGAATGTGAATACTTCATCACTTTGATTGATGTGAAAACCCAAGATTGGATAAAACGGGGGTGAATTGGGTTTTAAAACTTTTTCGATAATAATATAAGTTTTAAAAACTAATGTTCACACAAATGATAATTGAGCAGTTTCAATGCACATAGACACGTAGGTAAAGGAAATAAGTTTGTACAAAATAATAACGTTAAGTAAAAGAGTTAGAGAATGCAAACGATATATTATGGAGGTTCG
>CAIGRR010080056.1:0-10085 GCA_903798365.1 Fraxinus sp. 1973-6204 | reverse complement strand
TAAAATAAAATGAATTCAAGATCGATCTAACTTCATTTATTGAAGTGATCCCCATTAAAATATAATTCACTTGATTGATACTCTGCTTAAAAGTAATAAGTATCCTAAAGACTTTTATAAAAATATTTTAAAAGTTATTGATATTTTGAATATTCCAGGTGGACTTCTAAACAAATTTAATTGAATATATTATGATTTTTAAAGACTTTTAAAAGCTTAAATTAAATACATCAATACTTTTACAGAGTCTGAAAAAATCTACATAAAATATTCCTAAATTTTTTAAATCCCAAAAAATCTTTAAAAGCTCCAACTGAACACTCCCTTGAGTTCTAGGGTCACTTTTTATGTGAACATCCATGTGCACTTTGCTTGTCTAGAAAATTGCAAAAACTTTCCTCAGACAAGCATGTGTGGGAGCTAATCGGTTTAAAAAAATAAATTGATTAAAGTATGTGGTAGATAGATGACTAATATTTACGGGTCTTATATATGCGTATAAGAAGTTATTTGATTGATTATAGCCAAACAAGTTACTATTAAAGACTAAGCTCCTGTTTGGTACAAATTAAGATTTTCATTTTTATTCTTCTACTCATTTTCAAACTACAAATTTTTCAATAAAATAATATTTTTCATCACATCAATAACTTTTCCTTCTTTTTCAACCATACATTCTCTTTAGAATAAATGCTTCCAAAATAATCTGACTCAAACACATCCTAAAATTCCTTATCAATTTATTCGATTATTTTAAACACCTTTCAAATTGAAGAACAATCTTATATCAATAATATTATCCTTTTAATCGAATATTATCTACGTGTTACACGACCAATTAACTTCTAAATAAATGAAATATGTGAGCTAAAAACATTGCTGTCCCAAATAGAAAACGTTAAGAATCCCGAAAGGATGTCACCAATTAATTATCTCTTTCTACTCTTATTATTTTATTATTCTAATAATTTTTCATTTAAAAAAGAATTGACTTGTTTTCTGTATGTATATAGTAACATAATAATTGTAATATTGCCAAATGGAGGATACTTTCAAGTTTCAGCTTATGATGTCCCAATCTTTGCTTTGATACAACTTAAACGTTAAGCTAAAAGCGACCCTGTATCTTTGTGTATAATAAAAACAATAATATCAACATTTTTTTATTTTTTTTATTTTTTGTACTACACTTTGTGTAATGTAACACGAGTCGATCATAATACAACTTTAAAACGTTTATAAAATTGGAAGAGTATCCCTACTAAGTCGGTTCTACATTTCAAGTTTTTTTATGTACACGTTTTTAGTCGAGCTGAGTTCAGTTTATTTCGAATATACTGACGATCGCCATGTAAAAATAAAAAAGAAATGTTTATGTTAGAAAAGGTTTATAAAATCGAGTACCCCTACTAAGTTGGTTGTACATTTCGAGTTGCTTATGTACAAGTTCTTAATCGAGTTCATGAGTTCACATTTATTTCAAATATAGCTCGTGTTTGGTACGTATTAAAATTTTCATTCCCATTTTTCTACTCATTTTCAACCACACATTTTTCAATAAAGTAATATTTTTCATCACATCAATAACTTTTTTTTTCCAATCACACATTCTTCATCAATCTACTATTTCTGAATACATTCTTCCAAAATAATGTGGCTCAAACACACCCATATTGACGGTTGCTACATAAAAGAGCATGTTCGGTATGACTTAAAAGCTAATTAAAATTGAAAATATATCCGTTATTAGGTCACACTCGTCTAATAAAAGTCAATAATAACGACTAATTTTTCAATTTTAATTCGATTTTAATCTCTATCGAACACACCCAAAAAAAAAAAAAAGAAAAAGGGAACGATTTTCGTTGTCCCATCTTAAAGGGGAAGATAATATAAAAAGAAAAAAGTATGAACAGTGGACATTAATGGCAGTTTTAGTTTATATTTTAAAAAAACTCAAGGCACTGTATAAGGTAAGATTTTATTATGTCAGTAGTAATAAATGCTTTCAATTTTGGATAAAAATGGGTTATATAATAAATACCAATTATTTACTGAAACTGTAGCCAATAATTAATGAGTTAATTACATAAATGGTCACCGAGGTTCAACTGCGAAAACAGTGTGACAAATTGCGAAACATTAAGCCCTATTATTCTCGTAACTAAAAATCAATTTTTTAGTATATTTTGATAAAAGTCGATAAAATTTGTTGTTAAAAAATTTATATGTGGATACCGTCAAATGTGTAATTAAAATTAATTATTATTTTTACCAAAGAATTTAGCTACAAGTACAACAGCTGTCACCAAACATCAACCCTAACAACCTGATACTGTTGTTTGAAGTAAAAGATTATGTAACCAGTAACCATGTTGCTAAGATGCAAATTCTTCAATGAATTCAAACTTCAAGAAGGGGATGTAACTATAAAGAGCCTGTTTGGTAGAGATTAAAATTGAAAAACTAGTCGTTATGGTCGACTTTTATTAGTCGAGTGAGACCCAATAACGGCCATATTTTCAATTTTAATTGGATTTTAATTGTTACCAAACAGGCTCAAAGAATAGTTCGGAGCATGCTGACCGGGTTCGATCAATTAGCCCATGTTCGATTTAGGTAGGTAAAAATCATATTTTTATTAAATTTTGATAAAAATTGATGGAATGAAATATGATTGAAAAGTTTTAAATCCTATAAAAAAATGTTAAAATTAATTCTTAACTTTGATTTTAGATTTTTTTAGCTCAACCAAATAGACTTGATATTTTT
Organism: Fraxinus sp. 1973-6204; assembly: GCA_903798365.1. Taxonomy (NCBI): domain Eukaryota; kingdom Viridiplantae; phylum Streptophyta; class Magnoliopsida; order Lamiales; family Oleaceae; genus Fraxinus; species Fraxinus sp. 1973-6204. The sequence continues at coordinate 7,313 of CAIGRR010080056.1, read as the reverse complement.
GTTGTCTCCATTGTCAAATCCCAACAGCTGCAAAACACCAAGACAAGCTAAAATTTTGACTCTTTCCTAACCTAAAATGTCTTTTGTTTGCCTTAAATGTCAACTTCTGACAGAGATGATGGCCCACTCCACTTTCTAGAGGAGCTAGATGCATATTCGATCCTCAAAAGCTCACAATTCGAGACGAGAAACCTCTATTATTCAATCAAGAATAAATTCAAAAAAAATACAACCATTTTGTTGTAAAGATGTTGACAGATGATTTGACATAATGGGTGTTGACAATATATAGTTGGTTACAAAAGTTGACTATGTTTTAAATAGTCCAATAATATAAGTCACATGATATTATATCAATGATTATGTCTACTCTATGTGCATGATTCTAGCCTAGGGTTTTCTCTCTAGAGTGCCTTGAGATCTTTTGGTTGTGATCTCTGTAATGTCTTAGTGATATTCTTGGGTGTATTTTGTATACATTAGTGGTTGTAGAGTGAAAACTTTGTATAGGAGAGGCTAGAGAAAAACTTAGTGAAGAAATTGAAATATATTCATTGTATTGTACTCAGTGATTCTTAGTGAATTCGAGCAAAAATCTACGAAGTGGATGCTCAACGGATGAGTAGACGTTAAGCTGAACATCTGGGCCTAAAGGGCGAAAATTTCTTTGTGATCTTCGATTCTGCAATTTCTTTCTATGGTTTTTGTTTGTGTTGCAAAACTTACTCTTCCGGGAGAGGTGGATTCAATCTATGTCGAATGCCGATAGGAATCTCAAAAGTTGTTTCTTTATTTGCATCAACACGACAGGAGGAGATAATGAATCACCATATATGAGCTAGGAGAGCTTGGAAGGGAAGAATTTTTATTTGTATGCATTTCAAGATTGGCGTTTGCTTTGAATTTAGCAATGTTCTCTTTGGTGAAATAAAAAACTCTTTCTTCCAAGGGGGGAATATCAAGAAGCTCATTAAGAATGAGTTGTTCATCGTCTATGGCGATATTCCTCAGTATCGAAATGAAGCGTTCGGTTGAGAACTAAAGGTTTTGATACACGGTTGAATCCACGAGAGAGCTCGGCCCAAGAGTTGAAGAAATGCCAGAATCACGTCCCATCCACAAACGAGTGATTAATGCTGCAACCAACGAGGAAGCCATCGACAAGATCTGTAACTTGTACTGCAAGCAAAGGCTGGGAAACTCCTCCATTAGTTTCGAACTCCATTAAGTGGGAAAAAGGAGTGAACAATATGAGGAACATAAGTTGGATTTAGGATATCGGTAACAGTTAGATCATTCACGACGGCATTGATGAAAAGGGCTCCAACACTGTTGCAATTGATGGAAAAACAGGTGGCTCCGCCATGGACTCTTGTGGTTGCTAGGCGGCCAGCTAGTGGAGGAAAGAAGTTGAGTGCTCGAGGTCCCATGGCATCAAGTGAATCTTTGGTTCATCTTCAGAGCGGTCTGCTGTGGGTTTGATTGTGCATTTAGAAATAACATGAATTTCAGCCATTTTTTTTTGTGAATTTTTTTTTTAGTTTGGAGAAGTGGAAGATTTGGAGAAAATGATGTGAAGTTACCTGTATAGAAGCACTGCCATATGACTGCAATCACGAGTTTCGTTTCCCAATTTTTTTTATTTTATCTAAAAAGAATCATGCTACACGAACAGATTTCTTTCTCTCACAGAATTGTTTAACTGATAACACATGGCAAAACATCATTGAAGGATGGGAAAAACAGGAAAACAGACTATTGAGGTTCTGCCCTGACAACACCTTGCAGGAAAATTGTGAAACTTTCCTTGTACTTCGGGAATAATTCATCTAAAAAAGGCAAGAAAATGAGTGGATAAGCTATCACATGACCGAAAGCTCAGATATCACTCAAATCTAGAAGCCAAATTATTTGCAGCTATCCCCATACTGCAACAACTAGGCTTGTTAAATGGAACAGAGCCTCAGCTCGCCTACCTGCAGGATAGGCTCGAGCTACTGGTGAGCTAACTCATGCTCGTCCATGGAGGGAATCGAGCACAAGCCGGCTCCCTTCAAGGTAGTTGGGTTCGGTCACCTAAATTATTTCAATAATTAATCAAATCACAATGAACCTGATTATATTGATTATTTTTTCTTTACAAAAGCTAATTTAAGTTTGGCAATGATTTTTAGGCTTACCTATGTAGAATTTTGTATTGCGTCAATCTTTTTACCAGACACGGAACACCAAATGCACTCTACGAGTATGTTGAATAAGTTGTATTTGACAAGTTAAGATAGAGGTGTCAACGAGTTGAGTCGCGATCTGAAACTTTTTGCTCGAGCTCAACTCAAGTAAAAATATTTCGAGCTTGGCCAAAAAATTTAGGCTTGACCCGAACTTTCAAATTTGTGCAATTTATACGTATTGTAAATAATAACTAAATATTAACATATTAAAAAATGCAGCTAAAATGAAAAGAAAAAATTAAAAAAACAAAGAAGTGACAAGCAAGTTTTTTTTTTAAGCCCGAGCCGACGAGCCATTTTGCCATCCCTAAGTTGAGACAACAAAATAGACAATATTTTATCTAATTTTTCTTCTTTAGTAACACAATTTACAAAACTCACCTATGAACGCTCACTAACTGTCACCGAATCCTTTTTAACTTGAAACTCGGGCAAACTCCACATGCACTAAAAGTGTGTGGAGTGGTAGTTAGGTCAGGTGGTTCATCACCCCTTTCCACAAACACAGGCAACATATAAATAAGGAAACTACAAATAAGAATATTTTCAACATTCATCAGCAATTTCGGAGTTTACTTGGGATTAACTGCACATTGTCCCCAACTATAAAACTGGCACAAATATTCCCTATGTGACATATGCAATGACGTTTTAGGCCTTTATCTGTCTGACCAATCCAATTCAACGAGTTCAGCCCACCTAAAGGCCCACCCAATTTTAAATTCGAGTCATCCACACCTTAATCAAGACTATAACATGGGAGGGAGAGCTTAAGCTAGAATGTTATTGGCTTGTCAATTATAAAAAGTCAATGACATCAAGGACAGAAGGTCAATGTTAAATTTTAACAGAACAAGAACAAACAACTATAATCCAGAGGGCGGCTTTGAAATTTAAGTTCACTAAGACAACATTAGCAACTTTACCACATAAACTGGTTGAATCAACTCATAAAAGTTAAAACACCACTAAGTGAATCGCTCCATAACTAATATTGAGCTATAACAAACTGTGCGAAGTGTCGAACTGCTGTTTTCTCACCTCCGTGTAGAGGACGTTTCTTGAAAGTGTATCAAACACTAAATAATACATGACGTGGAGATTTCCCCTAGAATTCCAAGAATGGTCCGCATCTTAATTTAACCGGTTCCTAATTCCCTATTCAGATAATCAACGAACATCCTCTTTGAGCTATCAGCATCTGAAGGTGGCGGTGGGCCACTTAAGCTTGATTGCCCAGTTAATTTTATAAAGGTTCGTCTTAGCCTACGTAGCTCAGGTAAACCAACGGGCCTTGAAATATCAATAGTTGGTAATCCGGGCCCAAGAGAGACACCACTGAGTGGGCCTCCCATAGCCTGCGATTGAGCTTCTACTATCATATTGGTTACCTCTTGTGTTGCTCTGTCCATCTCATAAAGAGAAGATGCCTCAGTAATCCTTGCGTTTTGTGTTGCAAGTGTTGGTTGTAAAACTTTTACGTCTCTTGTTTTCGAGTCGACCTTTTTGGTCAGGTACATGATAGCATCCACTATTGCAGCAGAGGATTTTTCAATCGCATCTCTTGAAGGCCATAACTCAAACAATGGAGAATCCCAACGATTTCTGCTGTCTGGCCTCTCAAACCTTTTTAGTAGATCTTCAATTATCTTATCATCATAAGCAGACTCGAGTTTTTCCCTACGTTCTTTGTTCCATTTTCGACAGTAGGCCTCGTCAACATCACAATGAAGAACACAATATCTAATTCCAGCTGCACGAGCCAAACACCATAGCTCGTACCTGTAACCCTTTATGCTGTTTAAAGAATCCACTATGATAATGTCATCTCTTGACAAAGATCTATCAACTTCTGATCTCAGTACCCCCCTTAAATTCTTTTCAGCTATCATATTGGCATAGCTTTGGTTACGATCAAGATGAAAAGAAGATTCATTGATGATTCTAACTGATGGCTTAGGATCAGTTTCTTGAAGAGCTTCAGCTAGACAATCTGCAGATTTTGACTTTCCACTACAAGGTTGACCACATATTACAACCAATGCCATCTGCGAAGAAACTGAAAATTTTTTGTAAGTCTTACTCCTAAAATTTCTTATAAAGGATATCAGTAAATATGGTACTTCACGCATTTCCTATAAGAAAAGAGTGAAATTAATGCACAGTAAATGCAACATAAAATTACAATAAAATCCGCTCTTTAGCAATTAAAGCATAAATATCAGATAGCAGAAACTGAAAACTGAAGATGTCAGTAATATATCATCATAGTACAGAAAAAGATAAAAGTCTATATATTTTAATTGCACACCCCTTGTTCTTCTCAATTTAAAATTTTAGAGATGCTAAGATTTTTCAATTTCTTCATACTATTTTTTCTCATTTTCTTATCAACAAATTGTGATATGGTCTATTCGTCAAGATCAATTACTTGATACACCTTCTCAAAGCACAGTAAAGAACCCTCTAGCAACTCCACGTTTACTCTCTGTTTCATTTATGCATGTTATATAAAATAATCCCAATCATGATTTACCCTGGGCATGAGTTGTCAGGTCGGTTTGACTTGCAAATAGCCCGTGTTTGGGCTTCATTAATTCAATAATCCATTTTTTTCTATCTTCTCTTCAATTAATGATTTTTCAATAAAATAATATTAAATATAAATTCAATTTTTTTTAACCACACATTCTTAAAAAAAAATTACTATTATGAAATATATTTTCCCCCAAAACTACGTTATAGAGGCGCTCAAACATGGGCTTAATAGGGTCTTATTTTGGGTCGGGTTCGACTGGCCCTATTACCCCATGTCGCTCCAATCCCTACTTTTTTTAGCTGAAATCGTTGTTATCACATATGCCCATTGTAAATCGCAGTTCTTAAAGTCGCACTGCTTGGGAAAAAGAGGAAGTCTATAGTGTTACGCCGATCTCTCCCTCCCTCTCTGTGTGTGCTGTAAGCGGTTGGCTGCCATTTGATTTTTAGGGAATAGAAACTCATTATTGTGTTTTGATTATTTAAATTTATATTTTTGCAGTTGGGTCGGTTTCTGCTTGTTAGTGGTAAGCTCACAACATGTTTTGCTAAAACGCGTGATTAGGTATTCAAATCTTTAATTATAGTGTTTAACTAAATCAATTGATTTAAATCGTTCTTAATTCCAATTTCAAAGCTCCAATTCAATGCTTTCGAACATGTCCACCTTTTGTTTTATAATATTTGTATTTGAGATATAAGAGAAAGTTAATGTCCAAATAGTAAATTTATATGTAGGCATATGATAATATTTCACAGCAGTAGAGTTAATTTACTTGTGTTTATACAAGGTTTACAGAAAGCTACTAATTAGTAGGTTAGTGCCATTGTTTACTCTTAGTTGGCAGTTACAGTGTTAGCAGTATTTGGCACTCACTACTGCCTCTTAACATATTTAGCTATACGCCTATATCGTTGCCAACAGTAGTTATACTATTGTATTTTATGGTATAAAAAGTTAGAATATTGTCATGGATTTGGCTGGAATGATGGTAATGGATTTAGCTTTGGTAATCTGAGCCTCGGACCAGTATTATGGAATGCACCTTACACGAGGCTTGTCCTATTAAGTGAAGAAAAAAGAAAAAAGAAAAAAAAAGGTTGTACATTGAAAAGATAAAAAGCAGATATATCTTATTTTGCTTTTACATTTTAGAGACATCAAAGTTGCTAAATACTGAAATCTACATATAAAAGGTAAGAAATGGATCGTGCATAAATGAAACAGAGAGTACACGTGGAGTTGCTAGAGGGTTCTCTACTGTGCTTTGAGAAGGTATAGCACGTAACTGATCTTGATGAAGAGACCATATCACAATTTGCGGATAAGAAAATGAGAAAAAGTACTATGAAGAAATTGAAAAATCTTAGCATCTCCAAAATTTTAAATTGAGAAGAACAAGAGGTTTGCAATTAAAATATATAAACGTTTATCCTTTCCTGTACTATGATGATATATTACTAACAGCTTCAGTTTTCAGTTTCTGTTATCTGATATTTATTCTTTAATTGCTAAAGAGTGGATTTTACTGTAATTTTATGTTGCATTTACTGCGTATTAATTTCACTCTTTTCTTATAGGAAATGCGTGAAGTACCATATTTACTAACATCCTTTATAAGAAATTTTTAGGAGTAAAAAAATTTCAGTTTCTTTGCAGATGGCATTGGTTGTAATCTATGGTCAACCTTGTAGTGGAAAGTCAAAATCTGCAGCCTGCCTAGCTGAAGCTCTTCAAGAAACTGATCCTAAGCCATCAGTTAGAATCATCAATGAATCTTCTTTTCATTTTGATCGTAACCAAAGCTATGCTAACATGATAGCCGAAAAGAATTTAAGGGGGTACTGAGATTAGAAGTTGATAGATCTTTGTCAAGAGATGACATTATCATAGTGGATTCTTTAAACAAAATAAAGGGTTACAGGTACGAGCTATGGTGTTTGGCTCGTGCAGCTGGAATTAGATATTGTGTTCTTCATTGGCATGTTGACGAGGCCTACTGTCGAAAATGGAACGAAGAACGTAGGGAAAAACTGGAGTCTGCTTATGATGATAAGATAATTGAAGATCTTCTAAGAAGGTTTGAGAGGCCAGACGGCAGAAATCGTTGGGATTCTCCATTGTTTGAGTTACGGCCTTCAAGAGAAGAGATTGAAAAATCCTCTGCTGCAATAGTGGATGCTATCATATACCTAACGAAAAAGGTCGACTCGAAAACAAAGGACATAAAAGTTTTATAACCAACACTTGCAACACAAAACGCAAGGATTACTGAGGCATCTTCTCTTTATGAGATGGACGGAGCAACACTCAATGGTGTGTCTCTTGGGCCTGGATTACCAACTATTGATATTTCAAGGCCCGTTAGTTTACCTGAGCTACGTAGGCAAGGTCGTACCTGTGTTTCGCGGAGCCTGAGGCGAACTTCAAAATTTGGGCTCCTAAGTCATAGCAGACAATCCGCATTTTTATTTAAAAGAGTCTTACGGAACTAAATTCGTTAACTTAAATTCAACAATAAAGCAACAAATAAAAATAAAATA
>CAIGRR010080015.1:0-15613 GCA_903798365.1 Fraxinus sp. 1973-6204 | reverse complement strand
AATAATATAATAATTTAGAGAAAAAATAGTGAAAATAAAAGATAAAAAATAATAAATATTTTTTAAAAATAGTAAAATTTAAGTATAAAATACAAGCAATGGGGGAGGGGCGAAACTGAAAAAAAATACATTACAAATTAACTAGAAATAGTGTACCGACGGATAATGTTGGGGGGCGGTCGCCCCCTGCCCCCTAGCTCCGTCCCTGATTGCTGGTCGAGCTAGTCCAATCATTCTCTCTCAATTTTTTGGTGTGAAATCTCTGTTTGATTTAGATAAAAATAAAAATTTTAGTAGATTTTGATAACATTTTATGAAGTGTATAATTGAAAAATTGTAGATTTCATAAAATGTATAATTAAAATTAATTATTGATTTTGATATAAATTTTAATTCACTTTTTTAGTTCAACCGCTAAGAAAATATTTAAGAAACTTTTTAAATATGAGATACTCGCTATTAAAAAAAAGTTAATTATTAACATTAACCTTTAAATTTAAATAATATTATCTAACGCCAATTTAAGCGTCACCATGTAAGTAACTCAATGAAAAATAGAATCACGACTCATTTAAATATAAGTGGTGTTTAATAGTACTATTCAAAATATTTCAATTTCAACGAAGAAAAATAATATAATAATTTAGAAAAAAAATAGTGAAAATAAAAGATAAAAAATAATAAATATTTTTTAAAAATAGTAAAATTTAAGTATAAAATACAAGCAATGGGGGAGGGGCGAAACTGAAAAAAAATACATTACAAATTAACTAGAAATAGTGTACCGACGGATAATGTTGGGGGGCGGTCGCCCCCTGCCCCCTAGCTCCGTCCCTGATTGCTGGTCGAGCTAGTCCAATCATTCTCTCTCAATTTTTTGGTGTGAAATCTCTGTTTGATTTAGATAAAAATAAAAATTTTAGTATATTTTGATAACATTTTATGAAGTGTATAATTGAAAAATTGTAGATTTCATAAAATGTATAATTAAAATTAATTATTGATTTTGATATAAATTTTAATTCACTTTTTTAGTTCAACCGCTAAGAAAATATTTAAGAAACTTTTTAAATATAAGATACTCGCTATTAAAAAAAAGTTAATTATTAAAATTAACCTTTAAATTTAAATAATATTATCTAACGCCAATTTAAGCGTCACCATGTAAGTAACTCAATAAAAAATAGAATCACGACTCATTTAAATATAAGTGGTGTTTAATAGTACTATTCAAAATATTTCAATTTCAACGAAGAAAAATAATATAATAATTTAGAAAAAAAAATAGTGAAAATAAAAGATAAAAAAATAATAAATATTTTTTTAAAATAGTAAAATTTAAGTATAAAATACAAGCAACGGAATTTAGAGGGTATTTGGTGTGGATGAAAATCAGACTTTAATGTATTGTGATTGAAGTTTTTGGAATGTATAATTGGAAAGATGTGAGAAGCATATAAAATTTAATTAATATTAATTAATTGACTTTAATTTAGATAAATATGCTCTTTATTCGATATTATTGGAGAAGGAATTGGATTTGAAAGTAAAAGACACTTCAATATCTGACCCTCTTCATCCAGCTCACTGCCCTACTCGGAGGTGTTGGGTACTCCGCCAATTGAACCACCGCTACCACTACCACCACCGCCGCACCACCGCATAACATGGCCACCTCTACCTGTAGCCTTATCAGTTACTGTTCTTTCTGTACTCGTAGCAATATCAATCCCAAGTCCTTGTTCCTGATTCCCAGGACTAAACACAAGAGCGTAAGTGCCCCCTTCTCCTCCTCCCTTACATTTTTATCAATATCTCCGTCGCCCGCCCGGGAAATTACAGCCAAAGCAGCGTCAAGCAGTAACAACAGTAGAGACGCCAAAAAGGAGCAAGTAGTTGAGGAAGAGGATGTAGAGGAGGAATTGCCCTGGATACAAGAGAAGGCTTTGGACTTGGTAGAGTTCACGGGTTCAGTCACGCAAGCCATTCCCGGCCCGCGTGTGGGCCAGAGTTCCCTGCCGTGGATTATTGCCGTTCCGTTAGCCTATCTTAGCATCACTTTTGCCATTGCAGTTGTCAAGACAGTTCGCAAGTTTAATTCTCCCAGGGAGAAGCGTCGCAAATTGGTCTGTCTTCCTATTCTTCTCCCCATTTGATAATGTTTCTCTATTTTTAACTTTATATAATTATATCTAAAGGAATTTGTTGGATGTTTTTAACTCTTTTAATAAATTGAATATATTTAGAAAAACGTGCCCTTCCTATCAAAATCAATTTTGGCAAGAGAATTACAATCAAAATCTCATTGACAATATATTTGAAGGTAAAAAATTAGATTTTCTATACACGCCTTATAGTCCACGAGACTAGAGATGTTATACGATATACATGTTTGGCTGCTGAGACAAAAGATATCTGCATAATTTGATTCTGATTTAGAAGGGAATGTTAAGATTGATTTGCAGTAAAAGGGAAAGAGATAGAATAAGAAATAGGCACATTTATGAATTGTCTAAGTTACCCCCTTCAAGATAAATTATGAGGAACATTAAGATGGTTTAGACTATTTAATGAAGGTTTTTAATGGACTGACGTGAAAAAGATATATGAACGGTGAACCATGGATGAAGAGGTCGACTGTGTGAGGTAATTAGAAAAGATTTGAGCCTTTATGATTTAATCTTGGAGAGGATGCTTGATAGCGCAAAGTGGAAGGAGAGGTGCATTTCCAATGTTTGGGATAAGACTTTGTTGATTTTAGTTGCACACGTACTTGTGTACTAGGTAGGAAATGTGTACTTACCTTGAAAGTGTTCAACCCAATTATAAAGTTTCTGGTCTGATTCAAAACCTATATATATCAGATAAGGGAAACTAAAATCAGGATTTGTAATTTTTCGAAGAATATTCCCATAACCTCTAGGAACTCTGGTAGTCCATATCCTCAACAAGGGAACACGTTCTTCCATTTTTTGTCGGGAATGCTTTACATTTATATCCATCTCCTTGCCAAAGTATGTTCTAGGAAGTTTCTTTGGCATTTGTTTTAATGAATTGTAAATCATTTGGAAACTGCCTGAGATTATTTGATGTCATAATTGACTGTCTTACGGATGTAACTTTTCAGGTCAATACAAATGCATTTCTATGCAAATCCATAGATGAGATGTTCGAGAAAGGAAGGGATGAATTAGATCAATTGGCATTAACCGGACTCATGCAGAAGGTGAGATGCTGATAATTGACTGGTATACTCTATGACCGCATGACTATTTATCAATGGTTTTGTTCTTGATGTTCAATTCAATGTCACTATTTCCATGTCAAGAAAAAGTAAAAAAATTGTCACCATTTTTACTTTTTACTTGCACAAAGCCTTTTGAATTGTTCTTCTTGGTGACTGGCAGCTCCTTTTATATCTATATTTCTATATAATATTATTATATTCTTGAAAGGTATTTATTTGGCTTCTAAATCATTTGCAACAATACTGTAACAGTAGAGAGATTTTATTATTCTTGGTTAGCAATCTCTCGTGCTTTTAGGTCTTAGAATTTAATATTTCATGTAACATCTCACTTCATGGAATCATATACAATTTCTTTTGATTGGTTGATATTGTTGCACAAATGTAGGTTGAATGACTAACAACTGGCATTGTAGCTGGTAGCATATTTTTCTAGGCTCCATGATTAAGCCCCAAGTTGGGCTCCATTATTCCACATTATAATGAGAGGAGTAGTAACTTTTTGGAGAATGTGTGGTTAAAAAGAAGGAAAAGTTTTTAGGTTTACGTGTAATATTGAACTACTACTTATCAAAAAAAAATATTGTTTTATTGGAGAATGTGTGATTGGTAAGAAGAGAGATAAAGTGAATTTTAATTTAATGGGTCCAAGCAGGGGCTAAGTTGGGCGGAGCCCTAAAAAGAAATGAACTGTTGCCTTGCTCATATTAACTACAAAGAAATATTCGGCTAAGCTGAAAAGGTGCTTAAAAGTATCGTTCTTTGAAAGTATGTCTCTACCTACTTTCCAAAAAAGGTGTTTTTAAGCACCTTTTAAGCTTAAAGAATCATTCCTGTGCAGGACAAATAGCAAAACTAGAAGCAGAAGGGAGAATTTTTTTTTTCTTTTCCATTTTCTTGAAAGTTGTCATGCAGTTGATCATTATATTAGATTTATTTTTTGCTTGTAAGAATAACATGATTGTTCATGTTGCATTGCACTGTTGGACTTGTACCTTGCAACATGCCTTTGAGGTAATTTCAACCAAATTATATTCAACGTCCAAAAATTTGTCCATGAGAATCATAAATTTAATGGCTATAGGAAATATATTTGTTTCGAGAGAAACTGTCATCTTAAAGTGATTGGTTGATATAGAACAAGATGAGATACTAAAAAATTGTGGATGAAGATGAAAGATTAACAATTTAGAAGTTTTAGATTATTCCTGGCTACCGCATGTTCAATGGCTAAGATTCTTCTTGGTTGGATGATGGTGGGAAGAATAGTTGGTTTAGGTGGACGACCTCTACTTTAACGTATTGAGAAATCATATTACTGCTTAGGTGGATGACCTCTATCTTAACGTTAAAATATACCCCATGTTTATTGTCTTCTACATAATATTATTAGTGTTTGGTACATGTAACAGTTAATACCCTGAAACACCATGGGCGTTGATGTCCAAAGCATGGAGCATGCTTCTGCTACTGGACTTCTGATCTTTTAGTTGTCTGACACCAGAAGCTGCTTAAATTGACAACATTGTTACATTTTCCAGACTGGTTTTGACATGGAGGAGATTTTACGAAAGTATATAAGATATGTGTTGAATGAGAAGCCATTTAATCCAGATTGTGTAGCAAATTTGATCCAGCTTAGGAAAGCATCGATGTTGGATGATTCTCAAGTCACTAACGTTCTGAATGAAATTTCAAGAAGGATCGTGAAAGACAAAGGTAACAATAGCATCAGTGTATTTACTTTTCGTTTCTAAATGTCACTCATTGAACTGCATGAAGACTCATTTGTACATCGTATTTTACAATTAACTAAATGCCGGTGAACTTGCACTCAAATTAGTGGGAATGCCTGAGTAGTCAAGGCTACTGGCTAGGATAATTACACATTGAATGTTTTGTTAATAGCTGCTGCTGGTGCCTTCCCTTCATATTTTGAAGCTGTTAAGCACCTTCTTTTGGAGCCTGGAGGATGTGGTGGAGGGTGGTTTCTTCTATGGTTGAGCACTTGACAAGGACTTCATGTTTAAAAGTGGATTTGTAAAACCTGCTTGTTTTTCTAATTGGGAAAATGAACAACTGCAAGTTGATGCTACATTTTTATATTCTGATGGAGAATGTGCATGCATTTCAGGTCCTGTGGTCATGGATATGACAGGATATTCTGAAAAGGGTTTCAAAAGAAAACTTGCAGTGCAAGCTCTTTTTGGAAAGGTTTATTATCTGTCTGAGGTGAGCCACTGCACTGTCTCTGTTATGACATTATCTCAACTACTTTATTGTTCTGAATTACTTTAGATGAATGAGACTTGCCACATGTAAAAGACACTACCTTCTTTCGATGTAGATAAGAAACTGTAAAAATAAACTTAAGGTCAGTTACTTTTTGATAGCCTAGTTAGGTTTCGAACGAGGGCTGGTTAGGATAGGTTTCAAAGGGTCGTTAACAGATGATGATTCTAGCCTAATAGCTGGCTGTACTAATGACTGTGATTTAATAATAATGTCTCGTAACATTATTTAATAATGGTCTGAATTGACCCTTAGCTGAATATTCGATTAGCAGTGTTAGACTCTAGTGCACTGTACAATGGACAATTATTTTTACTATTTCTTTCCTATTATTATTGTGTATCGTCTGATTCACTTTACCAAACATGCCATCGGTGTTTAGCCCGGTCATCTTTTACTATTTATTACAGGTTCATCTAAGATTTTTCATTATCTTGTTCTGTTGGTTGAACATTTTACTTTACTTTGTACCAGCTGCCCGAGTTCTGTTCAAGGGATAGCTCTTTAACTGTTAAAGAAATTTTTGGAGTAGCAGAGTGAGCACTTAATCCTCTTAAATCTTCTCAGTTATCGTTTGCGTGATTTTCAATTTTTATTAATGATGTTCGTCTCTGTCGTTTTAATCACTTTCAGTGAAGATGCTGAAAAGCTGAGGCTACACACCGTTTCAGAAGCTGGGGATATGGATTCGCTGGAGAAGATGGTTGATGTTTCGGATTCAGAAGAGTAAACTTGTGGCTAATCCAATGGTTCTTGAGAAGCTTAGGCTACACATCAATTTTTGTTAGGTTGGAGAAACTATTGGAATACAGAATTAGAGGCCTGCATCATCTGTAACACTTGAGAAGCAGCACATAACTTGTCACTTTTTGTTGTTTTATAGCATGCTGCACTTGGGAGATTTTTGTGACTATTGATTCAATTTTATCCCTTCAAAGTATCTCTGCATAAAGTATTTTTGGCCGACTTCCCTGTCATAAGAATTGTTGAATGTCAGTATGGAATTAAGGGCTTGCTTGGTAGTTTTTTTTCACTGATTTTGAACATTTTTGGGTGGTACCGTTTATGAGAGACTGGGAAACTGGCGTTGGTTAATTTTTTTTGGTATTATCCAAAATCGATGTAGTGTAATTTTGATCGTATTTTTCTGCTCACCAAATTGGTGGATTTTAATTGTTTCCTCAACTTCATATGTCCCAGCCCTTTAATTTTTTGGTATTATCCAAAATCGATGTAGTGTAATTTTGATCGTATTTTTCTGCTCACCAAATTGGTGGGTTTTAATTGTTTCCTCAACTTCATATGTCCCAACCCTTCTCACATCTGTTATACTTGGACCATTTCTAACTTGGGTAATGTGATTATTAATGACACCAATTAAAAATGACAATATGTTCTGTGCTAAATTTTATTTTAAATGCCCAGAATAATTTATTTTTTTAACTAAATGGTTAAATATAATATGAACATTAACTAAGAAATTCATTGTAACTTATAAATGAAACACATAACATAACGAAGAAATAACTCGAAAAACAACTATGGAAACTAAAATTCTCCATGGCATGCAACTTGAAAAGAACAAACCACAATTCTCCATTAACTCGAACTACCCAAAGTTGCACAACAATGCCAATGTTAAGATTATTATCCGAACAATTTGCCCCTAAGTTCCATCCGACATGTACTATAGCCTCGAAGTTTGCATCATCTTTTGTCTTTTCATGGAGCGATTTTCTATCTCTATGCACCAATCTTCCCAATACGTATCTTCTTCATCTTCAACCCATGCACATATTTCTTTATTAATCCACAAAATTCCTCTATGGGGTTTCATAAATTTTGGTTGATCTTAGTAGGTTTATTATCAAAAAAATTTCTTCATTGAGTATCCTTGTCTCAAAATCTAACCTAAACTTCGACATCTTGATGGATCTTCTTCTCTTCGATATTATGTATGTTGGAAAAGTTATCATACATCCAATAAAATGCGATCCTTGGAAGAAAAGTCTGTTCCGCAAAAAACCGGAATTGCTCCCTTAACCATAATCATGTTTTTCACCACTATTTAATGGCAAACAAGTTGTGCCATTGGTGAAATTGGAGGTTTGCGGTCATTAATCGAATATGACGTCTATCAGGGTAACATGGAGACTAAGCTCCCGATTGGTTTTGCAAAAAAAAATAAACGTTTAATAGATTTTGATAAAAGTTTATGAATGAAAGATTGAAAAAAAATTTGAGAAAAAAAATGAATTATAGAAAATTGACGCTAAACATTATTTAGGTTTATTTAACTTTTAGCCGATGTTTGACAACCATTATTTGGATAAAATAGGGTTTTGAATAGTATTTTTTGAAGAATGTGTAATTAAAAAGTAATAAAATCTTTTGAGCTTACGTGAAAAACATTTTATTGAGTGAATGCAAAGTTGAAAATGAGTATGTAGATTTTTTTTATTTTTTTTTAAAATAATGATAATCAAACAAAGAATAGTTAATTAAGGATAAAGAAAAGTAATGCAATCATGTTACATGTATACTCTTATTTACATCTTTGTTGACATTCTTCCATATGGATCTATTAAAGTCATTGATTTTGAACTCATCTATTACGTCCCTTCCACGGAAAGAATGTACATATATCATTGAAAATAAAATTAACCAATTTGAAAATCAATCAAGTTACTTGTACAATTTTCTTTACAATTTCATACTTGATAGACAACAATCCATCTATTTTAAAAGGATTTTGCTATTTGTACATAAAAAAGTGCACAAGATTGAATGAAATAGTTGATTGTATTTTAATATGACAAATGATAGACTGCATTATGATTTTTTATATAAATCATGGTATACAGAAATATGATCATTTTAAAAATTGTTTTTAAAATAAAAATCTTGACAATTGTCAAATTAGTTGTGAATTCTTTGAAAATTGGCTAGAAAGTAGTGGCCACATCCTACCTGCTCGATATAACTGACAACTTTGAATTTTTGGACTTGAGTCATCGTGAAAGCAGCGGCAGCCAACGAACGCTGCGCAAACCAAATAAGGGATGGAGTTTCCAATGGCTCCACGTTGATACAAATACTGATTAAACTTCCCAAATAACCCGGAATTTGATGAATTCCTCTTCTAGTGTCATTCATTTTGATTCATCATTATATGATAAAATGATTCACCAATGTATTTTCAAGCTCCCATCCTCTCATCCCCCTTCTTTGTCCACCATTAGATCCAATTCTACAATCCGCTGTAAATCGCCAGCCATCAGCAATGACATAGCAGTGAAAACAGACCCACCTTACCCGGGTGGGGTGGGTCTGCATACGGGTAGAGACCCGAATGTCAAGAAGCCTGGGTGGCTAAGGCAGAAGGCGCCACAAGGGGAAAAGTACGAGGAGGTGAAGGAATCCCTGTCCAGGCTGAAACTCAATACTGTGTGTGAAGAAGCGCAGTGTCCAAACATTGGGGAGTGCTGGAATGGCGGTGGGGATGGAATTGCTACTGCAACGATTATGCTGCTCGGAGATACCTGCACAAGAGGATGTAGATTTTGTGCTGTCAAGACGAGTAGGAATCCGGCTCCTCCCGATCCTATGGAGCCTTACAACACTGCTAAAGCCATTGCTAGTTGGGGGTATATAATTCTCTTGCTATTGAAATTTTGCTGGACTAGTTCTTTACTTTCTTCTTTTACTAGCAAGGTAACTAGTTAGTTAGGCCAATTTTAAATTAAAGACTTGAAGTTTATCCCAATTTTGTCGTGGGATTGTATTATTAAGAAGAAATATACTAGAATGGGATCATAGATGAATGGTAGGTGAGTGAGATATCTCAAATTGAAATGTAAGTGTAAACAAAGGTGTGTTTCCTATAATTTGTAAAACAGCCAGTGAGATGCTAGGAACTTCTTTTGGTTTGTCTTTAACTTATGACGAGTATCTCAATTTGACACAATATACAGGTTTCGAGGTAGATGTATTATCATCTTTTGTTACTGAGGAGATCATCAGTTATCCTTAAGTATTGGTGCATGGTGTATAGATCACACCTGTATACCTATTGCCAAGTATGTTTGAATATAAATTCCTCTTTAAAAACTACAATAAACCAGTGACATCTTTGTTCCTGCATAATGCTTTAACACGGAATGTAACCAGAACTCTTCTTGAGGATTGTTGACTGAAAAATTGAGAGTATAAATAGTAAATACAAGTTCTTTTTTACTGCTAGAAGCGAAACTGGATTGAAATCATTTAAAGAATTTTTTACCAAAATGGTTTTTTTATTAAGATTTTCACTTTTTGCACCTTCTTACTTGTCTATTATTATTAATGTCTCCGGTTTCTGATTCTTAATATGCATCTAGATGCCCCTTCTTCTTTTACCTAGTTTTGTATTTGTCAACATTACTGAAGAGTGAAGAGAAGATAGCATAAGCTTCCAAAGCCGAGTTTTCTTTTATGCAGAGTTCTATTTTCACCAGTTGAATTCAACACTCTAAAATTAAAAGGGGAAGCCACATTGTTCGAGAGTTAGGTTAAGGTTTGTACATTGGATTGGCATTTATGGTAGGATCATGTCGCCAGATATTACTAAGTATATTTGGTTTCTCCAGGAATGTCAATTCACGTATAAGTTGACAGAGGTGACGGGAAATTATTCTAGAAGGTTTTCACTGAAACACCAGTTACTTATTGCCTAGCTCTCACATAAAGGCTTCTTCATATTTATACCTGAATAATATCTTTATTTTATCTGAAAAAGTAAATTTTGTGCTTGACATCTTTGTAATTGGAATTGTTTTCTATTTCTAGTTAAATAAATCCATTCCAAAAGGTAAAAATCGTGGGACATTTTTGTTTTAATAGACTATAACTGAACTTGAGTAGTTGCAAAATATGCCATTAAAACTGACAACTTTACTAAGCTAGTGTTTTACTTTAGAAGTTAGAACCTAGTGTGTTCCACTGATATTTTGCTAAATGTTTGGATAGTATCTTTTTCTTTTTAAAATGATTACTTTGAGTCCTCTGTTTAGTCTTTTGCTAGGGCATACCAGAACAATATCACCAGTTTATCTCATTGATGTCTAGAACAGTTAAAAACTTTTCAAATATTGGGAGTTTATACTTCTCTCTGTCAACTCCTCTTTTTTTGAAATACACTTGAGATTCATGTGATCCATTACTTTAAACCTACATTAGCTCATAAGTCACGTTACTTCTAAGGTTTGATTTTACATGTGTGTAGAGACTGATTACTGCATTGGTTTTTCTGTTGCAGTGTGGATTATATTGTTCTAACCAGTGTAGACCGAGACGATTTACCAGATGGTGGCAGTAGCCATTTTGCTGAAACAGTCAAAGCCATGAAGGTATGAGCATTTCTATCATCATGAAACTTGATTTGCCTTCAGCTTTCATGGAACATATGTGCATACTTCTTGAAGATTTATAAATACACACTTATAAGTTTGACACTAAAAATGCAGAAATGGGACATGCATATACTTATTTTTATAGTAACAAAACTAGAATAAGTACTGTTAACGTATGAATCTCTCTGCAGATTCTCAAGCCCGATATCATGGTTGAGTGTTTAACTTCTGATTTCCGAGGTGACCTAAATGCCGTATCCACTCTAGTACACTCTGGATTAGAGGTTTTTGCTCACAATATTGAAACCGTGAAACGACTGCAGCGTATTGTTAGAGATCCTAGGGCTGGGTAAGTGATTGAGAAGTTACTCCATCGATTCAGTCAAGTGTATAGTTGGCCTCTTAATGTATAACATCTAACTTTCATTGAATCTAAGTGTTCTGTATTAAGTTTTTCCCTGACGTCTCCACCAAATACAAAATGAAAAATACTCAAATTTTGTGATCACGCTCGTACTTCCTGTGCAAAGGACAATTATTTAATTTGCTTTTTCTTGGTTTAAACTCTGAAAGTGCCATTTTTCCAACCATTTTTTATGTCAGTCTTGCCTTAAATAGAGCACTCTTATCAAGTTGTTTCTAAGTTGGTTTGCAAGTGTTCATACTAAACTTTTTGGGGTCTTTATCAAATTAAGTGAACCGTTTTTTGAACTTTTTTAATTCAAAATCTATTGGTGCAGTAGTCTCTTCAGTTAAAAATGGTTAGATACGACCTGCCATTTCCCTTTGAGTCAGTGTAGAATTCCATCGTCAGGAAAATTATTTTTTTTCTATGCTGAAAGCTAAATGCATTTCAGTTAAAATCTTGGGTTCTGTTTCATTGTTATAATCCACGTTTTTTGTTAGTGCTACTATGCTAAGCTGTTTAATTGCATGGTACAGGTATGAACAAAGTTTATCTGTTCTTAAACATGCAAAGCTCAGCATGCAAGGGATGATAACAAAATCTTCTATTATGTTGGGACTAGGTGAAACTGATGATGAGCTGAAGGAAACCATGGCTGATTTAAGGGCCATGGACGTTGACATTTTGACGCTTGGACAATATTTACAGGTGAGTTGACATGCAGAGGACTTTACGAGCTAGGCTCTTGGAGTAAATAAATCCGGCCTTGAGAATTTTAGAAAATTACCAGGGACAACTATTACTTCTTTATGCAAGAACCACATGAATTTGGATGACCTTGCCAATACCTCTTTTTCTTATTTATTTGATAAGTTAACAAGTATTATTGTTACATGTTGGTATAGCAAATCTCATTTGACATTCCGGAATAGCTAGAAGCAAACTCATTGCGATGTGTAAGTATATTCCCAAAATGGAAAAATAGAAGTTGCTTTTCCTTAGTGATATGCCTTAGCTAAGGTTGCCAAAATATTAATTTCATCTTATTAGGCCATCGACTGTTGCTTTAGTCCATTTGAAGCATATTTTCAAGACTGAAATTAAATTACTGCCATTCCTTGCCTGCAGCCAACTCCATTGCATCTTACTGTCAAAGACTACGTCACGCCTGAAAAATTTGCCTTCTGGAGAGATTATGGAGAGTCAATTGGTTTCCGTTATGTTGCAAGCGGACCCATGGTAAACATCTCTACCTTATTGCCTTTCAATGTTTACAAATATATTTTTTTTCCCCGCAGAGGTGAAGACATTTGTGAAATAATTAAATAAATTTAGCAGATTTAACTAATAACATTACTCTTCCTATTGATGGACCTTGATAGATTCAATTCAATAGTTTATTTGGGTAAAGGAGACAACTAGTTTTTTCTTCTCACATTCTCTAGAAGTCCCAAACATCTGATAAATTTTGGCTCCTGTTGGCTATAGGAGTATTTGTTGGATTTGGATCCCTTTAAACCTCAAATGGGCACACACTTAAATGTCTCCGGAAGTACCTGAGGGACTTATCTTGGTCAATTGAGTGAATATCTTCCGTGCTCTGTTTAAATAATAAAATTAGTAATATATGTTACATAAGCAAAAACTAAAACAGGACTTTGGATTCCAAACTATTGTCGAGATTGGGCAGAGATGAAAAACATGCTTCAATAAGCTTCAAAATACCTGAATATGCGAAGAAACATAATTATGTAATACAAACAAACATCCTTAACAAATAAAGGAGAAATAGATGCCTAATAACAAAAAGCTGATGTCTGTAAGATGAAGAAATACATGTCCAGAACAGAGTTGAAGAATTGAAGGACATGACAGACTTCTGGAGTGAAGGAATCTATTTAGAGAATGTTTGTTAAAGCTTTTTGTAGATTATAAGCTGTGGATCCTACGGAAAGTGGAGATAAAAATAATGTTTGGCCAGCTATAAGCTTAACTTTACCAACATACACTTAGAATTGAACTCCAAAGAATCTGACAATGTTGGAACCGAAGTAAGCATTTGTAGTCAAGATTAGATGTCTATCATAAATTAACAGTTACATATACTGGAAAGGAGCTGAGCAATTGCTATCACATTCTAGAAGGCTAAAGAACGGAAAATGACTTCATCACAGAAGCAACGATTAAGGCATTGTTAGGAGATTAATTAAATCTATACATTTCTGAAAATCCATTGACAGTTTTTCAAATGACCGCCAAACTTACATTACAGATAAACCAAACTCTTTCAAAAGTCTAGATTAGGTTTTTGGAACCTGGAGTTCCAGTGGAATTGACATTTATTTTTTCACATAATCTATCTTGAGTTTTAAAATTCTAGAACTTTAGAAACATGATCAAGTACAAATTATTAGTCAGTTAGAAACATTATTGAGCAAAATCCCTAGCCATTCCATTCATTCGTTAAGCAATTGGGCCATATTTATGCGAAAGGAAAGAAAAAGGGAAAATGAAGAGGAAAAGATAAACCAGAAAGATAGGTTGAGCTACTTTGGGCATACATTTTGGAGTAGAAAGATAGTTTGGCTTCAGGTTTTGGGCCATATTTATGAGAAAGGAAAAGAAATTGGAAAAATGAAGAGAGGAAAAGAAGAAGCAGAAAGATAGGTTGAGCTACATTGGGCATACATTTCGGAGTAGAAAGATAGTTTGGCTACAGGTTTTATATAAGCTATAGGTCATTGGTTGTGACAGTTATGAGTGTCAACTCCCAGATTGAAATTTTGACTTCGGTTTCTGGTGTGTCTTTAGGTGATTATGATTGCATTTGAACCCCTCTGTTGGACAAATATTTACTTCTCAACTCTGATGTTAACTGCTAGTGCCTTAGACACTTCAATATTTTTATATGTAAAGTGCTCGTCGTACATTCCAAAAAGAGTTTTCTGAGTTTATTTTGTAAATTCCCCTGAGATATACCATCAGAATTTACCTTTGATTATTATATTATTCACTCATCTCATAAGTTGCTGGATAACATAAGCTCTTATTAATAACTTTTTGACACTCCTACAAGTGTTAATCAAACCAACTGCACTATTGTTACTTTACAAACATTTTCAAGCACACTTCGAGCAGCTGAAGAAAAGGATTCATAATGAAAAGAGGTTCTTACATTCAATTAATCAATAGTCTTTCCGACTGAAACTGCTTGACTGATTTCACCATTGCTTGCGCACTTGAATGATTCATATAAATGAAAAGCACACTTGATTTTTGTCATAATTAGTGGATTATGTATTCATCTCTCTCTAGGGATCTACAGTAATTTCTTTTGCATTTTGGCTTCTCCAGGTTCGGTCCTCTTATAGGGCTGGGGAACTTTTTGTCAAGACTATGGTGAAAGAGATGGCCAAGAACGCATCTAATGTATCTGCTTAGTTCTAACTCATCTTCTCGAGTAGACATGCATTCTCTTTGAAAAATATTGGCATTCAATTGCGATTATCTGATGCAACAAGAAGCTTCAGTACAGTAGCAGGTTGGGAGGCAACAAACTTAATCTGGTACTAAACCTCCATATTTAGTCTCCGGTATGTTTGAGATGAAAATGATCATTCAGTTTTGGCGTTATGGCTCCCTATATATTTTTAAATTTATTGATTACAATTTTTATGAACTTAATTCTTTATCTTTGTTCTCTTGTGTAAGATCTTAATCCTATGCTCCAAAAGAAACAGGCTTTTCTCTCTGTTTATGGACAATATATAGCTATATGTTAAACCCTCAATTATAATTTTAGGTTCTTCATGTTTAAACTGGGTTAGATATAAAAATGAGGTTTCTTTATCACCTTTGCTTGAATCATAGTGACCGACATCTTATTGTAAAGGGTGAAAGAATATCTAAGATTATCAAAGAAGTGGAATGAGAAGTTCACGAAGAATAAAGAAGAAATCTGAGTATTTTGATTTGTTAAACCTTTCGATTGTATCTTGTAATAATGTATATTGGATCTATAAAAATTTTCTTTTTGATTTGTTAAACCTTTCGATTTAACGATTGCTCCCGAAAGAAAAATAAATTATTAATATGTTATTATTTTAATTTTATTTTTGAGAAATAACAATTTTATACAAATTAATATTTTAGAAGAATATTGCATCATTACTTATGAGGAGCACAATTTTTTTGGTAGCTTCAAGCGATAAGTCATCTTAAATGTATTCATTTCCTTACTTTAAAAGTAATATATCAATTAATAACACTTTTATACCA
>CAIGRR010079961.1:0-18394 GCA_903798365.1 Fraxinus sp. 1973-6204 | reverse complement strand
TAGTTAAAAAAAAAAAAAATTCCGGGGCTCTGCCCACGAACCCCTGGGAAGGGGGCCCACCCCCCGTATTTTCGCCCCCCTAGATTGAAATCTTAGCTACGTCTCTGTCCCCGTGTGAGATGCTCGCTTGCTCGCACGGGTTAGCTCGCGAAGAAAAAAAAATTTAAAATTTCAATGAAATTTAAAATAATAACATAATGTGGCGGGTGAATTGCTCGGCTCACTCCAATGCGAGCTGGACAAGCCAAGCCACAAAAATTAAATTTTTCTGTGGAGTTATTTTAAAATGGATCTGTAGATAGATATGTAGAAAGAGTCAGTTCTAAAGTTAGAAATGGGTTTTGGGATGGAGTTTTTGAGTTAGGTATTGTGTTGGAGGTTGTATTATAATTTCTTTTGTAGCAATGAAGTAAGTTATTAATTAGCTTTGTTATTTTGGATTTCCAATTGCCCATTATGCTCAGATGTTGTTTCGAAATACAAGTGAAGTATAGGCCGCAAACATTTGTAGATAGTACAACAAAGGTACCAAACCTTTTATAATATATTAAGAAAACGTCCCACACCATTTATAATATATTCAGCAAAGAGCCCAAACCTTGTTCATATATTGTTATGTAGGTCCTAAACCTTTTGTGTATATTTTTAGAGAGTTTAGAGTATCTCCAAGATACTCTTTAAACATAAGATGCTCTCTATTTTAAAGAGTCAACATCTAAAATCANACTCTTTAAACATAAGATGCTCTCTATTTTAAAGAGTCAACATCTAAAATCATGCTCCAAGATACTCTTTAAATTAACATTTTTATTTAGACAGTGGGTTTGGCTCTCCAAATTTGGAGAGCCAAACCAACTCTCTATTATTAAATGCATTAAAAAAGTTTCAATTTTCAATGTAAGAAAACAATAAAATAATCTAAAGAAAAGCTAGTTAAAATAAAATATAAAGAAAAATAATAAATATTTCTTGGGAGTGGTAAAATTAAGTGTTAAATATAAAGAGGTTATTGGAGTACTTCAAAATTTTAACTCTCTAAATTTATAGATGCTCTCCAAATGATAGAATATTCTCTTTAAAAATAGAGAGTCTCTTATAGATACTCTTAGTATCCAACCTGAACTTATGTATGTATTTCTTTGTGGCTTTGCCAGGTTACGAGCACGCACTCTTAGATTTTACCAAAGCATGGTGCACATTATGTTCATCTTTGAATGTGTTAATTTTAAAACTTGTCTAGTTGTTGATAAGCATACAACTCCCATGGACAGTTACTCTCACCATCCTTCCATTTTTAACATATCTAACTTTCATGGCATTCTTTAATGAATATTTTACTATTGCACTCAGTGTCTAGATGTTATCAAACTTCAAACCTATAAAAAAGAGGAAAAAATCAGAAGTGTTATTAAACTCCAAATATTAGAGAGAATGAAGATAAATTGCATTACCAATTTTAAATTTAGGATCATCCATGTCGCTAGATGGATTAAACTAGGTCTCAAACTTGGATGTAGAAGAGGAATCTTCTTCTTCAGTCTCACTTGGCATACTTCTAAGATCATCTAATTCATCATAATCTGTTATAGCATTTTCTTCATTGATTGGATCCTCTTCTTCTTCTTTATGACTCGGGTATCCAAACTTCGCTCGACTAATCTTGAGAAGTGACAGTCTTCAACTTTGGTTAACCACCTGTGTAAATCGGATGTGGTCAGAGCTTTTAATAACTTGGACCGGACATTCGGGAAGCGGTCTCCTCCCTATGGACCTTCCTTTACGACCTATGGACAGGACCCCCGGAGGGGTGACAAGTGCATCATGACTTTGTCCCACGAGACATATGTCTTCCAACATAAATATTGCCTTCTAACTGCTATGGGAATTAAAACATTCGATACTCTGTAAAGAACCCCCATGCCTTACCACTACTCCATGCTCGTAGAGACAAATGCTTGATCCTCTTGTTCATTGGTTACATTATCCACTCCAAGATCAAAGCCCTCACTCTATTGCGGAAGATTGCACCAATTCTGCCCAGTCAACATATTACCATCCAAGATTTGTACTCTAGCTGTTACGAATATTTTCAGCCATATTACTGCAAAATTATAGCTAATGTACATATGTATTAGTTACCTAAAATAGGTTATGTCCTTGTAAATATTTCATTCAACAGTTAATGAAAAAGTGTGGTGGTTTTTCTATTGAAACTATGTGAATCGTAAAACTCTTTATGGTATCAGAACCAAAGATCTCCTACGAGCAAATAAATCCTCCTCTCTAAAATGTCATTCTCTGCTGAGCAAATCTCTGAATCCCACCCAAACACTCATCCCACCTCTTCCACCGAAAATTCCCTCATTGCTCTCAACATCACTATACAAATCAATGAGAAATTAACCTCATCCACCTTTCCTCAATGGAGTGCACAATTTGAGGCTCTCCTTATAGGATATAATCTCCTTGACTATGTTCATGGAATTTCCTAGTGCCCCTCCCATGCGGCACCTCACCCACCGAGTTAAATAAAACGCATTGGATTCATCAGGATAAATTAATCATATTCTGGCTTCCACCTCAACTACCATTACTCCTCTCATCGCCACAGTCAAAACCTCTCACGAGGCTTGGAAAAAACTTCATCACATGTATGCCAGTAAACCTAGAACCCGAGCCATGCAACTCAAGGAAGAACTTACCTTGATTCAGTGAGGAAACTGCCCCATTTCTGATTATCTATATGTAGTAAAAGCCGTTGCCGATGAGATCGCACTCATCGATCATCCAATATCTAATGATGATCTTACCCTTTATATCTTAACGGTTTGGGCTCTGATTTCAGGGAAATTGCTGCACCAATTCACGCACGAGAAACATCTCTGGCCTTTGAAGAGCTTCACGATATTCTTGTGGGGGATGAAACTTACTTGCGACGTTTGGAGTCTTCAACTCAGCAGCTTGTGGCCTCTGCAAATTATTCTCATCGTCACAAGCAACACTCTGGTTCATATGGTGGATCTCACCCGAAGGGCTCCTTTAAGACTAATTGGTCTTCTCGGTCTCCAGGCCAAAATAAATTTCCTCAAGGGCCATCCAAAGACAACCACAAATTCTCGATCAATCGGTCCACTCAGAGGCGTTATCAACCAAAATGCCAATTTTGTGATCAAATAGGCCATATAGCTAAGTCTTGCCCACAGCTCCATTCACCAGAGGTCACGGCTAACTGTGCAACTAAATCAAGTCAACATGATTAGAAATGGATTCTTGACTCTACTACTTCTCATAAAATTACTGGTGACTTGGCAAATTTATCTATTCATTCCGAGTATGATAGCACTGATGAAGTTGTGATTGGTGATGGGTCAGGTTTGGCAGTCTCACATATTGGTTCTTTGACTTTAAAATCACCAACAAAGACATTTATTCTTCGTGATACTCTTTGCGTTCCCAATATTTGCAAAAATTTAATTTCCGTTCATCATTTCACATCTCAAAATAATGTTTTTCTTGAGTTTCACCCCTCTCATTATTTTGTGAAGGATCGGACCACGGAGACGACCTTACTAAGAGGTTTATGTGAAAGCGGCATTTATCATTTTCCGAACTCACTGATGGGCTCCTCCTCTAAAATTGTTGCAAAAGTGCATAAACGAACCTCGTTTGATGGATGGCACAAACGCCTTGGACATCCGTCTTTCAAAGTTGTTCAAAGTCTTGTCAATCATTTTTCTCTTCCTATTGTGAACAATAAATTGAATTCTCTGTGTTCATCTTATTCTATTAATAAAGCTCATCAACTCCCTTTTCGGCCCACGAGTTTTCAAAGTCATGCTCATTTTGATATTATTTATACTGTGGGGACCCGCTCATTGTGTTGGTCTTGATGATTCTCGCTATTATTTAATTTTCGTTGACCATTACACAAAATATATGTGGTTTTATCCCATTAATGCAAAATCCTGTGTCAAGAGCATTTTTCCTCAATTTAAAAATCTTGTTGTGAAACGGTTTCAAGTACAAATAAAAAGTCTTTACTCTGATAATGGTGGCGAATATATCAGTCTCAAATCGTTTTTCTCTCTCTCTTCATGGGATTAGTCACTACACAACTGCACCACACACGCCTCAACAAAATGGCGTCTCTAAACGTCGTCATCGTCACTTAGTTGAGACTGGTCTCACCTTACTTCACGATGCTAATCTTCATCTCTCGTATTGGCCACATGCCTTTCATACTGCCACATATCTAATCAACCGTCAACCCACTCCTCTCCTTCAAAACAAATCACCCTTTGAGGCTCTCTATGGACAAAAGCCCAATTATCTTAAATTAAAAACTTTTGGGTGTATCTGTTATCCTTTAACCAGGCGTTACAACACACTAAGAATCCAGCCCAAGTCCATTCCGTGTGTTTTCATTGGGTACTCTTTAACCCAAAACGCTTACTGTTGTCTTGAGCTCAAAACAAATAGAGTCTATCTCTCTCGACATGTACTTTTTGATGAAGAAAAAAAAAACTAGCCTCCATCGGGTCCTCTTTCTCTCCGTCTACAATATCCTCTTCAAATGCTGCCCAGCCTGCATCTGTTCCCGTGCCTCCACCATCTACTGCACCAGTGGTGTCAGAACCTGCTATTTCTGTGGACACATCTCTTACTACTTCACAACTAGGCCTGATAGATACACAATTATCTCCTTCACCTCAATCTGTTTCTTCCTTAGGTCCGATAGACACTCCACCATCCTCAAATCGCCGAACACACTCCATGACTACCCGATCCATGAATAATATTTTCAAACCCAAACAACTCAATATTGTCACTAAACCCCCTCTTCCTCAAAGTCTAGAACCAACGAGTGTAACCCAGGCCTTATCCTCACCATAGTGGCGTGCAGCCATGTCTGATGAGCTTACTGCTCTTATGAGACATGGCACTTGGGACTTAGTTCCACCCCCAGCAGGTTGTAATCCCGTAAGTTGTAAGTGGGTTTTTCGTGTTAAGAGAAAAGCTAATGGATTAATCGATTGCTTTAAGGTTCGACTTGTTGCCAAAGGGTATCATCAAAGATCTGGGATTGATTACACTGAAACTTTTAGTCCCGTAGTAAAATTAGGAACCATTCGGTGTGTGCTTACTGTTACTATAATGCAAGGTTGGACTTTAAGGCAAATGGATGTTAACAATGCATTTTTGCATGGTGAGCTTACTGAGAATCACAAATGGATTGATTGTTGAACTCCAAGAACAAAGTCACACTAAAATGATTTGCTGAAGAAAAATCTCTTAGTTTATTCAAAGCAAACTGTTGGCTTTATAGCCTTACAATATGAAAAAATCAAAGCAGTAACAAGAACCACGTTTTACACGGCCTACAACGTGGTGACTAGTTGAAAGAAAAAGCCTAAACCCAAGTCCCTGAAGAATAGGGCTTTATTAACAAACTTGTTGAACGAAAATTTAGGAAACAAGGAATAAACTAATGCCAACATTCCTTTCCTTAAACTAGATGCAACAACATTTATTTTACTTTTGAAGCTTCAATCATTCCCAGCATGCTACTAAGTCTTAAGAACTGCTCCAATTTGAGAGGCTTCGTCATTATGTTTGCAACTTGAATCTGTGAATTACAGTAGTTCAATTCAATAACTTCATCTTTCGCCAAGTCTCTCAGGAAATGGAACCTTACGTCAATATGTTTGCTTCTACCATGGAAGACCGAATTTTTGGACAATTGTATAGTAGAGCTATTGTCACATTGAATCATAGTGCTCTTCTCCTCCTTAAGACCAAGCTTTTTTAACACTCTTCTAAGCCAAACATACCGACAAGCACAAAGTACAGCTGCTATGTACTCAGCTTCGGTGGTAGACAATGTCACTACATGCTATTTTTTTTAGGACCACGAAACTGCTCCAGTACCAAGCAAGAACACAAAACCAAATGTACTTTTTCGGTCATCCAAGTCGTCGGCAAAATCACTATCAGTGTATGCCACAAGATCTGTTATTCCACCTTTCTTGTAGAAAATGCCTAGCTCTGTTATCCCTTCTACATACGTCAATATCCGCTTTGCTGCAAGCCAATGAGACATTGTCGGACAAGACATGAATCTACTGATCAAGATTACTCCATACATCAAATCAGGCCGAGTTGCAGTCAAATACATGAGGCTGTCGACTACCTGTTTGAACATGGTTGGATCAATTGTGACCCCTGCCTCATCTTTCGACAATTTTGTGCCTGGAACAATGGGATTTTTTACTTCATTACTGTTCTCCATGCCAAACCTTGCTAGAACTTTATTAGCATATCTTCTTTGACATATAAAAATTCCACTTGAGCTCTGCACAACCTCAATTCCGAGAAAGTACCTCATTCTCCCCAAGTCGGACATATCGAATTTTAGCATCATTGAACTTTTAAACTCATCACACATGTTCCTGTCATTTCCAGTATATATCAAGTCATCAACATAAAGGCTTATTATTAAAATTTTACCTCCTTCCTTTGACTTTGTAAATAGTGTGTGTTCACAAGAGCACCTCTCGAAGCCTTCTCGGATGAAGTAAGCCTCTATCTTGATGTACCATGCTCTTGGCGCTTGTTTAAGACCATACAATGCCTTTCTCAACTTGTAAACTCTGCCCTCTTCACATTTCTTTACAAAACAACAGGCTGATGTACAAACACCTCCTCATTGAGCTCATCGTGAAGAAATGCACTCTTTACGTCTAACTGAAAAACATCTCAACTGTACTGAGCTGCCATAGCAAGTATCAAACGAATGGTATCAAGTCTTGCCACTGGAGCAAACACTTCGGTGTAATCAACTCCGTATTGTTGTGCATACCCTTTCGCCACTAGCCTTACTTTGAACTTGTCTATCTCTCCATTCTCATTAAGTTTGGTCTTGAAAACCCACTTGACTCCAATTGACTTTACTCCACTTGGCAAATCAGTCAACTCCCATGTTTTGATCTTCTCTATAGATTCAATTTCTGCCATCATTGCATCCCTCCATTTCTTGCTCTTGACAGCTTCCTCAAATGTAAGTGGATCATTCTCGGTCACCATCATCATTGCATTCAAACCATCTTCATCTGACAAACCTTCTTCGGTTTCATAATTTGCCATCCAGACTGGTTCTCTTGTATCTCTTCTAACCCTCCCTTCAGCTAAAGCCTCTTGAACATTATCATTTGGCTCATTTGGAGGTGAACCAGCTTCGCCTCAGTTGTTACTTGAACTGCTTGGGTCTGTACCATTGTCTTCTTCATTTTGCTCTGTCTCCTCTTCGGTGTCATTCTCATCTTCATCATTTCCCCATTCTAAAATATCCAGTTTGCATTCTTCTTCAGTCCTGCCCCAATTCCAACTTTCCCTTTCTTCAAATACCACATCTTTGCTAACAATGCTTTCTTGGAGACTAGATCAAATAGTCTATAGGCCTTTGATTCATCACTTACTCCCAACAGATCACACTTCTTACTCTTGTCATCCAGTTTGCTTCTTTTCTGATCTGGTATGTGGACATGGGCTACGCATCCAAAGACTCGAAAATACTCCATTGTTGGTTTCACACCACTCCATGCTTCCTCTGGAGTTTTGTTTTACACGACTATTGTAAGACATCTATTAAGGACATGTACACTCCATTTCACAGCTTCGAGCCAGAACACTTTGGGAACTTGCTTCTCAACCAACATAGATCGTATCATGTTCATTATTGTCCTGTTCTTCCTCTCAGCAACTTCATTTTGCTGAGGAGTGTAAGCTGTAGTCAACTGTCTACTTATACCTTGAGCCTTACAAAATTCTCCAAACTCGTTTGAGGTGAACTCACCACCTCTATCTGTTCTCAAACATGTTATATATGCACCAATTTCTTTTTCAGCATAGACTTTTAAACTTTTAAACATAGCAAGTGCCTCTGACTTTTCATGTAAGAAGTAAATCCAAGTTTTACGAGTAAAATCATCGATAAAACTTAAGATATACCTCTTGTTACTGTTTGAAACTGGTTTGATAGGCCCACATATGTTTGCATGCACGAGTTGAAGCTTGTTTGATGCTCTCCACAAACTCTTTTTGGGCATAAAATCTCTGTGTTGCTTGCCAGTTAAGCAATGTGTGCATAGTTTCTCTAGAGTCTTGAGGAAGGGCAATCCATCGATCATCTTCTTATATGAGAGTGTTCTCAGTCCTTTGTAGGTCAAATGCCCAAATCGATAGTGCCAAAGATGAGACTCATTTTCTGACTCAGCTTGAAAACATGCAGAAACTTTCGGTGCCAGAGAAGCTAACAAATAAAACATTCTATTCCCACCCATATCAGTGTGCATAATTAATCCTCTCCTAGGATGATAGACTTTGCAAGTTCCATGTTGAATCAAAATGGCTAACCCTTTTTCTTGAAGCTGTCCTATGCTTAACAAGTTGTTCTTAAGCTCGGGAATATAATAAACATCTGATATTACCTGAGTGAAGCCATTTATTTGTAGCCAAATACTTCCTTTTGCCATTACAGCCATTCTGGTGTCATTGCCAAGTTTTACTGTCTGTCGAAAGCCCTCATTTAGCTCCGAGAACCATTCTCTGTTCCTTGTCATGTGATTGCTGCAACCCGAGTCGAAAAACCAAACTTCTTCTCTCTTCGTTTGATGTAGTTCAACATAGGACATTAGTAAGAGCTCTTATTCTTCATCTAACTCAGCATAATTAGCCTTTTTCTCCCAGTCAGGACACTCATGTTGATAGTGTCCCAACTTGTGACACTTGAAGCATTCGATAACATCCTTGTTCAAAGGTTGTCTTCCCCTTCCTCCGCCTCGACCTCCTCTAAACATTCCTCTACCTCTTCCTCTACCTGCCTTATCTTCATAGGTGATCTTTAACACATGCTCTTCCTCTTGGTACCCTTGCATCCGTTGTTCATGAACTAACAGACTCCCATGAAGCTCATCAATGCTCATAGTGGTAAGATCATTCGACTCTTCTACCGAACACACAACATAATTAAATTTGGATGTCATGGACCTCAGTATTTTTTCAACCACCACAACTTTCATTTTGTTCACCACGATTAGGGTTCTTGAGATATAGATGTCCACCTTCTCACCCTCCTTCATGCCTAGCAGCTCGAACTCCCTTCTTAAGGCCTGCAGTTGTGCCCTTCTCACCTTTGTTGAGCCCTGATACTTCTGTTTCATTGAATCCCAGATGGCTTTGGATGTTCCTTTGTCAAGAATAGTCTCCATGATTTCTCTGTCAATTGCTTGGAACAGAAAATTCTTGACCTTCAAGTCTTTGAGCTTTGCTTCATCCACTGCCTTTCGCTGCGTCTCAGTTGCTATCGTCCCTCAAGCCAGCGCTGGAATTCCCTCATCTACCAAACTCCAATACTCCTTGCTTCTTAAGAAGTTTTCCATTAACATAGACCAATGGTCATAATGACCATCAAATCTAGGAATGGATGCCTGCACAAACTTCTCTGTTGATGAGGTCGACATCTCAAAAAAAACTTTACCCCAAGTTTTCACACACAATCACTCTATGTTTCTCTCAGAAACCTCTCTCACACTCCTTATCAGGCCCCTATTCGGTGTTCTGATACCAATTGTTGAACTCCAAGAACAAAGTCACACTAAAATGATTTGCTGAAGAAAAATCTCTTGGTTTATTCAAAGCAAATTGTTGGCTTTATAGCCTTACAATACGAAGAAATCAAAGCAGTAACAAGAACCACGTTTTACACGGCCTACAACGTGGTGACTAGTTGAAAGAAGAAGCCTAAACCCAAGTCCCTGAAGAATAGGGCTTTATTAACAAACCTGTTGAACGAAAATTTAGGAAACGAGGAATAAACTAATGCCAACATTGATAGATGATGACGATGAGATTTATCAATCCACATTTGTAGAGAAATATATCATCACATGCTAAAAGTTCTTGATCCATATAGAATTATAATTCAAAAGAGATTTTAAATACAACTTGATCATTCAATAACTAAAAGTAACGAACAACATAATTTGTCAAATGAGATTAACACTAATTTCATATATCTTAATTAACTGAAAAATTCACCCAAATCGATGTAGTACAATTTTGATGGGTTGTGCTACAGGTACAAAATGAATTACAAAAGGGTGTCCAAAATTGCCAAATGGCGGCCCCCTATTGGGGGGCGCCTGGCCCAATAGGGGGCCGCCATTTGGCAATTTTGGACACCATTTTGTACCTCATTTTGTACACCAAGAATTATCCTTGAATGTCTCTCAATTCACCAAATTGGTGGATTTTGGCATTTTCTCATAATTTTTTTTTCTATTTTTACATTTTATAAAATAATTATTTCCAACCAACATAATTTGTTCAAAATTAACTTGTAAATAAAAAATTATTAATTAAAAATTTATGTATAAGAAAAAAAATTAGTAATTAAATATTTTACTTATATATATAAAAAATCACTTTTGTGTAAAAATTTGTTTATAAATTAAAATTACTACAACTTGTTTGATTCCCATTTTTTCAAATCTCATTTTCAATCACATATTTTTTAAGAAATTAATTTTACATGTAAATCGAAAACTTTTCCTTCTTTTTAATCACATATTCCCCCAAAATTACTATTCTAAAACAAATTTTTTTCTCCAAAATGGGACTCAAACAAGAGCCTGATAAGTAATAAGTCAAAAACTCACTTATAAAATATAAAAATATATTTACAAATTACAAAAATCATTTATATTTAAAATACAAAATTAACTTATAATCGTAAAATTTACTTATAAGTAAAAATTATGAACTTCAATTTTAAGTGAATGTTTAACTTGAAATTATATATTAACATATATGTAAAAAGAATTACTTATGAATAAAAAATTCATACTTTCGCCAAGAACATATTGAGCCACATTATTTGGAAGGAATGTATTTTGAAATAGTAAATTGATAGAGAATGTGTGGTTGAAAATGAGTAGAAGGATGAGAATGAAAATTTTAATGCGTACCAAACTTGGGCTTACAATCAAATTTAGAATATTTTTGAAATAGTAAATTGATAGAGATTGTGTGGTTGAAAAAGAAGAAAAATTTATTGATGTAATGAAAAATATTATTTTATTAAACATGTGTAATTGAAAATAAGTAGAAAAATGAAAATGAAAATTTAAATCTGTATCAAATGGGGGTATACTTTAATTTTTTTTAAAAAAACTTTCAGAACGATAAATAATAAACTCAAAAGTGTGAATTTGACTATTTTTTAAAATATTTATTAAATCCAATCAAATTGATACACTAATAAATATTTAAAACGAACACTTTAAAAAGTCTCATATCCGATACCCCAAACTCCCAAGCTAACCCTTATGGTCACATTCACATACAATAATAATGTTAAGTTTACATTTTTTTTACATTACTCATGTTTGCAAAAAAACTGTGGGTCGGAAAAGTTTTTTTTTTTTTTAAACTGTCAAATATTGTATATGATATGGTGTAATCAATGATGTGAAACATAACTAGGAGCAGAATTACATTTACACACCCAAAGGGCAAAGGGTGAGTAATACAAAAAGTGAAAATCTTTTTTCCTGCTTTCATGTATGACTTATTGCTCTTGCCATTAATCGTACAGAAATAGAGGAAAAATGGTAGTGTTAGCTCCGATAATCAGATCACTGAGTCAGCACAGCCGGAATGCCACAAAGCTTTCCGACTCAACTCGGTTACTTTTTAAGCACCTCAATTTCTCCCAATCCAATGCATTCCAATTCCAGAGCGTTCGAACTCTCCTCTTGCAATCCGCTACTGAGTCTGTTAAATTGCAGAAACTCACTGATTCTGATTCCGGTAAATGTTTCATCTTTTAAGTTTGGAATTTAATTTGGGTTCTGAATTAATTTGTTATTTCTTGTTTAGTTTTTAACAATTTCTATAAGCTTTGGTACCTCTGGTTTAATTTTGAGATTCTGATTGATTCTTGCTGGATTTAATCATTTTGGGAACTTTTATGTAGAAATATTGGCCAAACAGTTCGTGAAAGAAAAAAAATTGGAAGTTAATTGCCATTTCAAGCTAGAATAAATAAATAGAACAAGAACAATGTAGTACTCTGTAGCTTCATTTGCTAATATTGCTATTACTACACCGGGCAGCTGCCACCGCCAGTATTGCTTCTAAATCAAGAGGGATGAGGAGGGACAGGAGAGGGAGGAATTGTGACTGTATAAATCAACATTCAAAACGCTTGTATTATGATGAAGCAGCGTATAATAGTGCATCCTGTATTTTTTCAGTTAACATATTAACTGGATCAAAAAATTACCTTTTTACTAGCCAAGAAATATGCTATGCTTTGATTATCTCAAAACTGAAGGAGACTTACACTTGCAGGAATTTTTGAGGTTAATTTGGATAGGCCGGGAACAAAAAATGCTATTGGGAAGGATATGCTTAGGGGACTGCAATATACATTTGAGACTGTAGATAAAGACCGTTCGGCCAAGGTTTTGATGATCTGCAGTTCAGTTCCCAGAGTTTTCTGTGCTGGCGCTGATCTTAAGGTAAAAAATCTTTGGTTTTAAAATGAGTCATTTGTGCAAAGAGTAGACATCATGAAATAAAAAGTTATATGAACTTTTTAAAAACGAAAGCTGTAAAAGACAGAAAGAAGGAATGTGAAAATCGTCAAGCTGTTGTGAAATAGTATATTAATTGATATTTAGGTAATTTAAAGGTACTGCAAGATGGTATTTTGGTTTGAGTATACATTGTGTTACATTGCTAAGAAGCACGAATACTTGTAAACTTATTATGTACATGCATCTTATATGTATTCAAGTTTGGATACGCTTAGACACACTCTAATATGTATCAAATACGTATTTTTTAATTATTTTATATTTTTATAGTTTTAAAATTTCCGGTATGTATCGGACACGTTATAACAAATAAAGAAGAAGAGTTCTATTGGTTTTAACTCTTTTAAAACAAATTATTATTAACAATAGATGATAAATTTTTTTTTAATTGATAGATAACTATTGTTATTATCAGTAACTTATTGAAAATTATAATATTTATTAATAAATAATTTCAAAGAAAGTAAACGTGTTTTAAGATAATAGATAACTATACAATTTACACTTATTATTGAAAATATATATAGTATTAAATAATTGACAACTAGAGTTTCAAGTTAACTGATTTTTATTTTTGAAAATAGATAATAGTACTAAAACATTTAATACTTATAACAACTATAATTTTATTAGTGGAAATAGATAATGGTATTAAAACTTTCAATACACGTATCCTTAAAAAAAAAAAAATTGTATCAGCGTAACCTTATTGTATCGTATTCAAATTATATAATTGAATCCTTGCTTCTTAGGTATATTGTGGCATTCTTAATTTTACTTTTCCTCAAGAGAAATTTCATTCCTTTTCTTGAGCTTTGAAATCCTATAGCCAGTGAAGTACATAGGAGTCAAGAACCCCAGCAGGTTGACTTCGCCTGCTCTCATTAGAATTGGACTAGTACAACAAAAGCCGATCATATTTATTCATTTTATGCTACATTTAACATGCTTAGCCTTAAATATAAGATTGAGAGCCACAGTCACCAACATGTTATAAGGTTTGATGTTTCCTTGTGGAAATTATCTTCTGTTAATGAATGTTTTCTGCTCAAAGTGTCATAATTGTCTATTTTATAATAGAAACTATTCATCCGCCATCTTTTATGGGTGAAGTCTTGTGTTATGCCAATCTTATTGTTGTCACAATTTTGTGCTATCTTTCTCTCTCATGACTACAGCTGATTGAGGTTCTTAAATATGTGCCTTCTATATTGTTGGAGTTTTAGGAAAGGAAAATGATGAGTCCATCTGAAGTACAAGATTTCGTAAACACTCTGCGTTCCACATTCTCCTGTTTGGAGGTCTATTCTCATCTTCTAATCCTTGGTTGACAACCTTTCTTGTGAAGCTGAAGTTGAATACAGATCATTCATGGTTCTTATCATTAACATTTTAACTTTAGTAAAAAGTTCATTATATTCAGGCACTCAGTATCCCTACTATAGCAGTCATCGAAGGTGCAGCATTGGGTGGTGGGCTAGAAATGGCATTGTCTTGTGATCTTCGAATATGTGGTAAGTTAATGTTTCACTACTTTAGAATGTAAAGTGATGGTTTTGTGCTGCATTTTTTGAACTTGACAGTTCCATGATAAATGACCCAGGGGAAGATGCAGTTTTGGGATTGCCAGAAACAGGACTTGCTATAATACCTGGGTATCTCTCGTACACTTATTGTGTTAATTGACTACGTAACTGCAACATGAATCATCTTTTTCTATCCACTAAGTGCATGTTTGGTAGAATAC
Organism: Fraxinus sp. 1973-6204; assembly: GCA_903798365.1. Taxonomy (NCBI): domain Eukaryota; kingdom Viridiplantae; phylum Streptophyta; class Magnoliopsida; order Lamiales; family Oleaceae; genus Fraxinus; species Fraxinus sp. 1973-6204. The sequence continues at coordinate 3,988 of CAIGRR010079961.1, read as the reverse complement.
TGGGTAGGACTCCAATTCACACTATAATGAAAAGATTTTAGTTTGTTTTCTTCCTTAATATTGTTGAATATGATACAGTCATCCTTAGCAAACATGCCATAAGAGTCCTATTTTCCAGTCTGTATGATCCATGTCAGCTCTCTTTTATTTTACACGTCTATTGGTGAACTAAGTTATAAATAAGGGAGAACTGAAAACCTGCTCATTATCTGGCTTCGCTAGATGTACTTGGAACTATAAATCTATAATTTATTCATTAAGTACTCTGACTTTAGAAAGATACCTTGCATCAGTTTTCTAATGAATGAATAATCTAGCCTTTTTCAGGGCAGGTGGAACACAGCGGCTTCCTAGATTGGTTGGAAAATCAACTGCAAAAGAACTTATATTTACTGGTCGAAGGATTGGCGGCAGGGATGCTTTCTCCATAGGTATATTCAATTGAAGCATCGACGTTTTAACCTTGTTTCAAACTCAACGTAAACATGATAATTGATAAGCCTGCACTCCTCCCACTAAGCTCTCCCCAAACCCCCCATCCCTTCCCAAAAGAAAATGTATAAATAAAGTAAATTCTAAAAAGATGAATTACCTGCAGGACTTGTGAATTATTGTGTACCTGCTGGTGAAGCTCATTTAAAAGCTCTTGAAATAGCTCGGAAAATAAATCAGAAGGTAAATTATTTACCTGTCATTGGAATTTCCTTGTATAGAAGAAAGCATTCAGCTCAAATGCTTGTTAACTCTACTCTTTTAAATGAATTGAAGTTGAATAAAGGTTAGTGTGAATCAGCTATAAGCCTGCAAATCATACGAAAGATGTTTAATTTGTTACATACTGCCTAAATAACTTGTTTTAAATAATAAATATTAAAGTGGCCAACACCCTACCTCATGAATAGGGTAAAAGGTGAAAAAATTTAGCTTTTTGTTATGTCCATGTAGTCTTGATTTAAAGGTTTGATAAATGTGACATTTGGACATGTATCCGCACCCCAAATTCATACTCTTGTCTGACAAACATAGCTTTCAAGTCTAGAATTGTCAAGATATTCGGTTTTGGATTTTCTGTCCTTGCATAAAGTACTGGTTGAGAGCAAGAGTCCTAGTAAAGAGTTTCATGCATGTTGAGATCCACAATATGCATAAGGTGCGATCTGTTTGATTATTCTTACTGCATGTTGGGTATCATTGATATGTTGACAGTAACAAGTAGTTACAGATATTATATACTCTAATGTTAGGCGCTAAAATTATGTTCCATCATTCCCCAAAAAAATTGAGCTTCCATCAAGGATTCCAATCGTGAACTGACATTGAAGAAGATCTTGTGAGATCAGTTGTGTGAACATGAGCAATGCAAAGCTGATGTTTTGTTACTTGAGATGGACAAAATGAAAATCAATTGCAATGTTCATATATGGTTGAAATACTGAATTGGTGGATAAGTATGCCTACATTGTTGCAAGAAATGGTGGGAGGAGTGATGGAGGACGTACCAAGCTTGCTGAGTAGATTAGTAACCCAATTAAGTTCAGTCATTGCTGATGCTATAGCTTGGAATTCAGCTTTGATAGCAGTGTGAACTACAATCCATTGTTTCTTCAGTCATTGCATGGTTATTTGGATCATTGAGCTGTGATATTTATTTCAATGTACTGCCTATATTGTTCAGTATAAGCTATTGCTCAAGATTCGTGCATATGTGATTAGTTGGAATGTTCATCTTGCTATTGTGAACTGTAAACTCATATGCTTCTTAATTGTTGGGTCCTCCATGAACCAAGAAGTTTATTATGTATAAGATGATAAGTAATACATCGGAGGGAGACAAGATAAATTGCACTTTGATTGTTTGGAAAACTTACTTGTTTTAAGGCCAACATCCTGCATGTAAACCGGCAAACTTCATATTGCAGGGACCATTAGCAATTATGATGGCAAAACGAGCTATTGACGAGGGATTTGAAGCAGATATGGCGTCGGCTTTGGCTTTGGAGGAGGATTGCTATGAAAAGCTGTTGAACACAAAAGATCGCCTAGAAGGCCTTGCCGCATTTGCTGAGAAACGACAGCCCAAGTATATTGGCGAGTAAAAATTTCTTTTTTTTTTAGTTAAAAATAAAAATTGAACTTAAAAAATGTCAAACCTCCAACGATACAGGTTTTCATTTCTGAACTTCTTCAGATAGCATGTAGTTCAAAGGTTAATCATCAATTACTGAATGTTCCTACGTATTCTCAAAGGACAAGCTATTCACCCATTGGCCATTTCTGATTTCTGAGGTAGACAACAGTATAGTCTTTTAAAATAAAACATCCAACTAAGTTTTCGAAAAGTAACGTATAAGTCTAGCCTTTAGGACGTTGTTTCTAACATTGTGCATATATTCCAATTTTCAATAGGAGCGGTGCAATCTTGTTCTGTCTTATTCTAACGAGAACTGAATCGAACCGATGAGAATTTTAGAAATGAAATAATTGGTTCCATATTCAACTATAGAAAAGAACTGAAGCTGAAATAACCGGTTCCAATTTTTTATCTTGAAAAATTATAAAAATGAAGTATGAAACTACTTGTCGATTAAAAATGGAATATGAAATCAATTGTCATTCTTTTAATCTAACACTACAAAAATCAATTGAACAAGGCAACAAGCAAAAATTCATTTCAAAGTTCAAGATCAATTTATAAAAGCGAAAAAAAATGATAAACTACTAAACACAACATAAACGGTAAAATCTCGATTGATATTTTTTTTTATTTAAGAATTCTATATAATAATAACATGATTATCTTTAGTAATCCTCAGGCATCTTGATTCTTGATGGTATGTCACTTCGGAAACAACAAAAAATATGAGTTCTTATGAAATATTGAACTAAAAATATATTTTTTCTATTGAGTTGCTTTAAAGTAAAGAATTTGTAAAGTATTTGTAAAATTATTTAGGATTGAATTTTAATTACTCATTAAAGGAAAGAAGAAGAAGCAGTAGCAGCATATGTAAAATGAAATTTTAACTTGAAATAATTTTGAGGTCTAATGTTCAAAGATCTAGAGTATCTTGATGTAAGCAAAAAGAGAAATTCAGGAGATCGAATTTACTACTGGTTTTCAAGGCATAACCAACCGATTCTCGATGCATGGTCCCAAAACTGACATATTTAGTAGGGGAATTGAAATCGAACTGGTCGGTTCTATTTGGTTCAATCATATTCCACCAATTTCACAATAAAATGCCACCCCTTTATATCGACTCAATTAAATAGTATATACAAAGAAAATGAATGAAATAATATGATAATTTGGAGGAAAGTTGGTGAAAGTAAAATATAGGAAAATAAAAAATATATATATTTGAGAGTAGTAAAATTAAGTGTTAAAGATAAATAGAATGTTGGAGTATTTAAAATTTTTTAGTTTTTAAAATTTAAAGATGCTCTCTAAATTACAAAATATGTTTTTTTTTTTTAAATATAAAGTCTTTTGAAAATACTCTAAGTAACTTATATCTCATAATCACAACTCTTTGGATTAACAAGTTATCAAAACCTGAATTTAAGGACTTTGTTAATTTAATTTATCATAATAGTAATCCAATTCAAATAATAAATATGCAACAAATAAAAGAGAAAATTAGGCTCAATACCCTCAAAAATTAACAAATATGATTAATACCCTATTAGTGAATTAAAGCATTACGAGAATAAATTGTCTAGCAAAATTTCGAGGGGGATGAAGTTATCAGTTGAATGTGTCAAACAACGAATTTTCTAGGAAAATTCATATTGAAATTAGGGAAGTCGGGAGTGTCTGTACTCAATTATCTCGATTTATTTGGGAATAGACTCCAGTAAAATCCCTATTGAATTATAGAACTTGAAGGATCTATACTATTATAAGGTTTTGATAGGTATTAATCACATTTTTGAGTGTGTCACTTTTTAAAATTTTTGTTCTTTTTTTTTTTTAAGCGTATGTTAT
>CAIGRR010079911.1:0-22468 GCA_903798365.1 Fraxinus sp. 1973-6204 | reverse complement strand
GGAAAATATTTGGGTAAGTTCAATGGCTATCGAAATTTTTTTTGACCCAAATATCTATCACAATCTTCATTGCTTACTGCTTAGCTTCTAGTAGTTGTTGGTCCACATCTATTTCGATCAGGCATGATGTGGCTGCATAAGAAGTTTTCCTCCCAAAAATCAGAGAAGTAAAGCCATAAGAAGCTTGTTTTATATGATCCTAGATAATGTGGGTTAAGACTTGGGACGCACTATTCAAGAAGGGTTTTCTCCAAGAGGGTATTCTTCAATGTGCAGCAAAATAATCTGAATATGGGATTATATTTGTACTACTTGGGTCTTGGAATAAAATCTTTTGAATCTTTATTGTCTTCTAATGTTAATGAGCACTCTTTGATGTGTTCTGTTCTATTTGTTTCCCAGTGCCGATTGATTTTCATGTCGGACCAGTAAATTTTCTTCAAAATAAGCATGGCAGTCTAGGTCTCCCACCTAATGAACGTGGCAAGGACACAGAAGCTATCTCGAGGCGGCAGAACCTTCGAATTTACTTAAATAACAACATTTGTCATGATGCCGCCGATGGACTGAGAAGCATTTTGAACCAGAATCCTGTGTCTACTGGTTTAAGGTTGTCTTATGATGACGATGAGCATAACTCCTCTATTACTTCTGCAAGTGGAAGTATGATGGCTTCATCATCAATTATTTCGTCTCTGAGAAATGACATCAAAACAGAATTTGACCAGCAGAATGAAGAACTTAAAAACTATATCAGAATTCAGGTACTTTTCGCTATTTCTTTTTTTTTTTTTAATGAACTATTTAATTATATGGCCAACCATCATTCTCTATCCAAATAAAGTCCATCTATCGAGTTAATCTACTCAATTTAATTTTTCTTACGACTTGCTGTATCCTGATTGTCTGCCCACTAATTTTAATTTTTTTGAACAGCAAGAACATATAGCAAAAGGGGTAAGTGACATGAAGCAGAGACACACAAATTCTTTGTTGACTGCTCTAGAGAATCGGGTCGGTAAGAAGTTGCAGGAGAAAGACCTCGAGTTTGAGAGCATAACTCGTAAAAACCGGGAACTTGTTGAGAGTATGAAGAAAGTTACAGCTGAAGCCCAGAGTTGGTTCTATATGGCCAAGTATAACGAGTCAGTGTGTGACGTGCTAAAAACCAGTCTCCAACAGGCAATGCAAGACTCTAACCAAGGGAAAGAAGGATTCGGAGATAGTGACATGGATGATGCTGCATCTTTTGTTGATCCAAACAATTACCTCTGCTTACCAGGTGGGTCAGGCAAGCCTAAATCAGTTACGAATAATATGGTTTGTAAATTATGTAAAACAAAGGAGGTGTGTATATTGTTAATGCCTTGTAGACACCTCTGTCTGTGTAAAGATTGTGAAGGTTCTGTTCATCTGTGTCCTGTATGCCGGTCGATAACCACTGCTCATATCGAGGTGTACTTGTCATAAAGAATTATGTTTTTGATTTGGCATTTCACTTCTCATAAACTAAATGTTTGTTATCAAATTTTAGAAATGTGCAAATGGATTGGTGGGGTTGTTATTTGGATGAAGCCAAATGTTAATATGTTTGGTACGTTGGATTGATGATAATTAAACAAGATTAGCACGGGCTAGGAAAAATAAACTAGCTTGTGAATATGAAGCTCAGGGAAGATTTATGGAGTTGGTTGTTTACCATGTTAAGCTCTCAGCATTGCATCTTGAAGGAACAGTCATGAATCTATTGTGTTCATGGATCCACATTAATTGAACTTGCCTGAGATGCATTTGTAAACATTCGATGTACTGATGGAAAAACACCTTGTATTGTATTTAACCAGAAAATCGATTATGCTCCCGTGAAAGTAATAGAATTCATTTGTTCATCAGAGGCAACAATGCTTAGAATTTTGGCACAAAACCATGCTCAATGAAATGAAAATAAAAAAAAATAAAAAAATAAAAAAGAAGAAGAAAAAGAAAAAGAAAAAAGAACAATTCTTCCAGCTTAGAATCAATGCCTATAATATCTCATTGAAAATCCATCTTCCTTTCACTAATTGTTGCCTCTATCTTATTCTTCCTCCAAATCCTTAAGGCTGTAGACTCGATGAAGGGACTCTTCCGTGATTTTCGAGGTATTATGACCATCTGATCCCATATCGATTGAAACCTCGAGTAGAGGTGATGATCACAAATACTGAAGCTTTTTGGAAGCAATGAGTAAATTTTCGAGAGGAACAATTTTTTACCTTTTAACTCTTCTAGCACCGGATTTTCAATCACAAGATTTTGCAACGTAGAATCTGTCACACGGGTGTTTATTAGTCCCAATGATCTCAAATTTCTGAGGGACAGAATCTCAATCTTACATCCCCCCCTTCGTCATCCTTCCACGCAAAATATTCAAGTTTTGGCGCATTGACGATGTTGAGCTTCTTAATAGGACACTGATAAATATGCAATTCAGTGAGTGTCTCCTTGGAAATTTCAAGTTCCAGCCCTCCCTTCAATGATTGAAGATGTAATTTTTTAAGTATGGGGCAACNTTGGAAATTTCAAGTTCCAGCCCTCCCTTCAATGATTGAAGATGTAATTTTTTAAGTATGGGGCAACCGCAAATTATCTTTTCCAACGTTGCGCCACCCATTACTGTGTTTCTTAAAACTAGTTCTTGAAGTGAAGGCAGACTCAAAGAAATTGAAATTTCTATAAAATAGAAGCGGACAATCTCCAATTTTGTGAGTGATTTTGCAGTAAAGATAGAAACACTCAATGCAGGAGGGACTATAGGATAGTATCTTTCCACGTTAATAATGCTCAATTCTTTCACGTTACTTCTCAAGGCCAATCCTATCCGGTTCCAAACAATATTTCTCAAGTCGACAATCTTGCTCATATGCACGCAGACCCTGAATTTTTCGATGCTTAAATCACTGAAGTTCCTGTTACGACGTACTAAAGTCTCTTCCAAGAATTTCCATATTATTCGATCGGTGACAAAGGAATCCTGATCAAAATCGTAAACGGGGGACGAATACCACAAGGATCTCCATCTTCTGGCCAGAAAAGTCGTCATTCTAGCATCTTTCGCTGGAAGAAACGACATAATATGATGACAGATTGAATCTGGTAATTCTGAAATCCTGTCAACATTGTTTGTAGAGAGTTCTTGATCATCTTTCTCCATGTTTTGACTTGTTGTAGCTTTCCTGATGAAGCAAACCCTAATAGGGTACATATATGTAAAAAAACTCAAGTACAATTTTCTGCTATGGCAACCTTAGTTCGAGTCCAAGATAATTGAAGTTTTGGAGATGATGAGGTTGAACCTATGTAGACTTCTATTCAACCCGTAATTTTTAACCTTTTGAATTAATATTTTCCAGAAAATAATGGCCTAGATTTTGATGGAATTTAGTTTTACTAAAACTTATGAACTTTTTCTCTTTATTGAAGGTTTACGATTTCTTTTTGGATATATGAATAGGTAGATGACTCAGGCATAACTTTGCTGAGAATCCTACCTATAATGAAATCTTGTTACATTAGGACTTTGTTCTCGTGATAACTCCTATTGAGAGAGAAAATCGTATCATTCTAAATGTTTTAAAAGTCCTTAACATTTACTTATTCTTATACTCGTACTCTCAACTTTTTTTCTCTCATTTTCGTCTTCAACATTCCATTAATTAGTACATCTTATTCCCCATGATGATTTTCATCTAAATTCTATTAAATTTAGCTCATGTTTGACAACTATTATTTTAAAACTCTTTGTTTTACACATTCATTTCCAACTACACATTCACATAATAAAATATTTTGTACGTAAATACAAAATTTTTACCTACTGTTTAAACACATATTTTCCAAAAATTCACTATTCAAAATTTTATTTTTGCCAAATAATGGCGATCAAACATGGGTTAGTTAGAAAAGTTTTTAGTGAAAGTTCGCCAGTAAACTTGCTCAGGAGGCTTTATACAAAGTCTTGCAAAAGAAACCCTAAATGCTAACGGAATATTTGGATGCAAATCGTGATCAGAGAAATATGCGCTAATTAATGAAATATTAAGGATAATAATGCAATAAAAAAGGTGGGGACATAATTACGAAGAGAAGTAAAGATGAGGAACCTTTAATGCAATTGAAATATAGTTATTTTACATATAAAAAAAATGTGGTGTCAATATAATTATTCTAATAATTGTTTTTAAATATAATTGCCCTAACATTTATTTCATACACTGTGTGTCAATGTAGTGGGCCTCAATCAATCAAGTCTTTTTTTTATTATTACATATATGTGACCTTAAATTAAATTAAGGACTTGATTGATTAACATATATTCGACGCAAAGTAAGTTTTTTTTTTTTTTTTGAGAATTTAATACAAGGTCGAAGGCACTTGATTGATTTAAGCATCGAAAATTTAGGGCACATATGAGTCATGTCTACGGACTTTCGTGTGGATAGAATATATCTTGAAAACTAATGTGCAAGTATTGAACTTCATCAACAAAAGAAGACATTATATAGTCCCTTTGGCATTTAATGATGCTCTCTTTACTTCAAAATCAATCACTAAATTGGAGATTGTCATTTTTTTTTTAACGAAATTTAGGTTTATATGATGTTACCTAAGCTTTGAGAACTTGTTTTAAGATACACGACAAGAGTAGCTTAACATTTGAGCTTTTTCCTTGCAGATCAAATCCTGAAATTTTCTTTTTCGAGGGGAAAAGAATAGAACGATATAAAATTAGAATTTCATCGTTTGGAAATTTGAGGCCAAATTTATGTTTGTCCTTAAATTTTCAATAAATAGAAGCAAAAATATATGGTTATTACAATTCTAAACACATGTTTTGGCACAACCTCACAACTTGTCAACTCAGCGAATATAAATTCGAAAAGCACCGTTCAAACTATTAAGTTATAGTGGTGAACGACATACTCATCATCTATAAATTTTAAAAATAATACTACATCTACATAATGATATACGACATGAAAGAGTTATTTTGACTAGATTGATTTGGTTGATTTGCCCAACTTTGATCCATTTGAATTTTTTTTTTTTTAATTATTAATATTATCTGAAAGGGTCTTTTTTAAGGCTTGTTTGGTCCATTCCAATTTTGGCTTTTTTAAGGCTTGTTTGGTCCTTACTTGACTTAGCTAAGAAATTAATAAAAATCTAAGTTCAAATAAATAATTAATTTTAATCACATATTTCTTGATACTCACAACTTCATCAACTTCTCAATTGCACATTCATAAATCTTTATTAAAATTTACTAAAAACCTAATTTCTAACAAACCGAAAAAAGGACTTAACAAAAATATGTTAAAACTTTATCAACTTTAACCTATTATATTTTAATTTTATACGCACATTTCCAGTTACGCTCAACTTTTATTAGTTTTTTAATCCTACGTAATTTTAATTTTAAAATATGCTAAAAATTTATCAAAAAGCTTCCAATGATATAATGTACGTGAAATTTGAACCAAAAAAAAACACTTCAAACCCTCTGAACAAAAAGCCGGTCCCCTATTGGGGGCACATGTGGCAATAGGAGGTCATCACGTGACTTTTTGTCAAAAAAGTAATTAACTTTTTTTGTAAAAGTAGATTTATTCAATATTAATTGACATTTCTGCTCTGTGTACTGTGCCTGCCAAAAAATTCAAAAGAAAATTGATGCTTCTTTCCAACAAGAACATATCTGAGATCAGTTATACTTTGTATCATTCTGTTTTCACCGTCCTGACCATGTATAACCAATGAAAACCCAGAAAATTTTATCCTTTGCAAGAACCATAACATCTTTTACTCAGAAACGCATGCTCCTAGTTTTACCACATTCTTTTCTACCGTCACACTCGTTACGCGAACATCATCGTTCTAGTAGGAGTGTTTACATGTATAACAAAGCCATTGATGATTTAATAAAATCTGGATCTTTTGATCCTGCCCGTAAACTGTTCTACGAAATGCCCAAACGCGATGTCATTACATGGAACATTATGATTTTGGGAAATTATAGAAATGGACTTCCAATAATATCTTTATATTTTTATAATCAGATGATTTCGGAGGGAATTATTGAGAATCCGTCAACTTTTACTTCTGTTTTGAGCGTGTGTTGTAATGCAGGGCTGTATAGAGAAGGACTTGTAGTTCATTGTAGAGCGATTGTTTTGGGCTTAAGTGTGAATATTTACATAACTTCTGCACTTACAGATCTATATATGAAAATGGGAATTTTTGATATTGCTTTAAGAGTGTTTAATAATTTGAAAAAGAGAAATTTGGCAACATGGAATGTTGTTTTACGTGGGTTTTGTGATATGGGTAGATCGAGAGAGATGTTAAGTTTGCTTAGAAATATGGTATTGGAGGGTGTAGAGCCTAATGGTCTTAGTTTTTGTTACTTTATTCGGGGTAGCAGTTATGAGAGGTGTTTGGATGAAGGAATGCAGCTACATTGTTGTGTCACTAAGAAAGGATTCGTTGAATCAAATTTGTTTGTAGCCAATGCTTTGGTGGATTTTTACTCTGCTTGTGGGGGTGTGGTCGATGCTTGGAAATCTTTTCAAGTTATTCCACCTGAGGATGTGATTTCTTGGAATTCAATGATTTCGGTGTGTGCATCCAATGGTTTTCTGATTGATGCCCTTGAGTTCTTTGAAAGAATGCATTTTTGGGGCAAGAAGCCGTCAGCTTGTTCATTCTTAGGATTCTTAAAGTTAGCTGGCACAACAAAGAATATAATACTCGGGAATCAAATTCATTGTTGCGTTTTGAAATTTGGTTTTGATATTGACAGTGTCCTTGTTCTCTCTGCGTTGATTGACATGTATGGAAAATGTGGAGACATCGAGAGCTCGGTGGATATATTTGAGAATGTTCCAAATAGAACTCTCGAGTGTTGTAACTCACTTATGACATCTTTGCTTCGATGTGGTCTAATCGATGATGTGATTGAGTTGTTTGGTCTGATGATTGATGAACAGATTGGATATGATGAAGTTAGCCTCTCCTCAACTCTGAAAGCATTGACGGTGTCTGCTTTTGCTAGTTCCACCAGCTGCATGTTGCTGCATTCTCATGCATTAAAATCTGGGTTTGAATCTGATAATGCAGTCTCATGTTCTTTGATTGATGCATATTCTAGGTCTGGTGAAGTTAAATTCTCCCGCCAGGTTTTCAATCAGCTTTCCTTACCAAATGCCATTTGTTTCACATCTATTATCAGTGCACTTGCACGAAATGGAATGGGAATGGAATGTCTGGTGATGTTTCGTTCAATGATACAAAATGGTCTAAAACCTGATGAAATAACATTTTTGTGTATACTAATGGGGTGCAACCATTCAGGACTAGTAGAAGAGGGAAAATCGCTCTTCTATTTGATGCAAAATGATTATGGAATACACCCAGATAGGCGGCATTATTCATGTATGATTGATCTTTTGGGTCGTGTTGGTTTACTACATGAAGCAGAGCAGTTGCTGAAAGAAGCACCGAGGGATGGAAAATCTGCGTTATGGAGCTCAATGTTACGGAGTTGCAGGATTCACCAAAATGAACAAGTGGGAAAGAGAGCTGCTGCAACACTAATGAACCTTGAGCCAGAGGATCCTGCTGCTTGGTTACAAGCTTCAAGTTTCTATTCTGAAATTGGGGATTTTGACTCTGCAACACGATTCCGGGAGGTTGCTGTGGCAAGAAAGATTAGAAGAGATATAGGTCATAGTTTGATTGAGGTGCATGCTCACCGGTAAACATGCACCATAAATAATAGGTGGTTGACACAATCTGGTACGAAGAATACCTGGAAATACGGAATACTATAGCATCTGCCATTTTCAGATACCTTCTTTGAGAAGAATGTGATATTGAACTGGAAGAATTGATGCTTTTGCTATTGTTAGTAATTAATTTGAAATTCAGACTCCACGAACCGGAATTCAGAACTGATAAAACACAGATTTAAACTCCAAGGGCTTAATTCTGTTCTTTTTACTAGTTGAGTCTAAAGAAGAAGAACTCCGCATGAATATCTGGAAAGCCAGTAGCTGAATTCCACACTCCCTTGAGGTTTAATCAAAACAGCCTGAGGATCAAGAATTGGCTAGTAATCATATCATTCTGTGGCTGAAAGTTTTGACATCAGATGAACGTCATCTTATATCAATTATACCATAGAAATATTAGGAACGTCAAAGAGAGAATTTCATTCTCTGCTGTTGGAATGTATTATGTAGTCCTCTGTTTCATTTTCTTGACAGACAATAGGACTTACTGAATGGAAACAGTATCGCTCCAAGGAAAGTTCTTGATATCAGTGATGGACAAGGTAGTGCTAGATCCGGCCAGTACTATCAAAGTTACTGGACATTGATGGTTGAACTTGTGAGTACTAACATACCTATCCAGCTGTGAATACCTGCATTTTAACAATACATTGCTCTTAAAACTGTGTCTTAGATTTAGTTTAGGCAATCACCTTAATACCAATGCCTCATATTTTCTTGTGCTCTGCACGTAATAAATAAAATTCTGCGGAAAAAGCATTTTCCATTATATCACAGCATCAATAATCTGTAGCATTAAAGCGTCAATCTTTCTTTGTTCAAAAATTAAAAGAATTAATTAAAATTTGATTTCACATTTTATTGTAATGTAACTGGTGCGGAAGCGGAATTAAAGAAGAAAGTTGAAAAACTCGAAGATTTGTAGGATAATAATTTAATTGTATTAAATTAATTAATTAAAAAGTGTATAAAGTCTTTGTTTATATCGGGGAAAAAAAATTCCTTAATCTTACCAATATAAGGAAACTAAACAATGTTACTAAAAGGAAAGAAAACTAAAATCCTACAAGGAAACTAAAGTCCTACTATAATAATAACTAACTTCTATTCTACTTATATTAAAATTGTCCTACATAAGTAACAATGATTTTTTGTTTTGTTTGTATAATCAAATTCTTACTACACTACACTGAGAAACAGTGCAAAATGTTGGCCTAACTCTTTTGGAAACTAGCTATCACCATTCATATCGACCAAAGCAGCATATTTTGCCGGCACAAATCAATCAGACCCCGATCAATTATACCTGTGAGATGTATTTTGCTATAGACAACAAGGTACTATTAATCTTCTCTCTTAGGTAAGCCATTCAAGATCTTCTCTTTTCTAATATAATGGTTTTGTGTTGGCATCTTTATTGTATCCAAAACATGAGCCCATAAAAATAATCAAAATGAGACATTTTCTGCTTTGATTGCTTGTCATTTTGTTTTTACCTGTACATAATAGGTAGTAGTTTAGTTCAGAAAGCTTGTGTGCCTGCCTAGACGTGGTATTTTAATTGTACATTATAACTGATTATGTGTTGTTTATGATAAACAACAAAGAATAGGACCCCACCTGTACTTAATTTTTCTCAACTATTAAGTATTGTATACTTAAAAGAATGGGGACCTTTTTAGTACTCATCTAGTAATAAATTGAAATGATATAAATCCATGATTGAATACCACCAACAGGCTATCTGTTCAAGTAGATTTGTGAAATCTAGGAATATATTATGATTCAAATCAGGGGTACCAACAAATCCTTGTAATAATGTTCCGAGAATATTTGCTTATATATTATGAATTTGCTGGATTAAGCACTAACGACACCTGGATTAGGGTGTAGAGGCAAATCCTGCTGCATGAGTTCTGCAGTTGGATTAGCATGGAAGTATTGAGAAAGAATCGAAAAGTTTGAATGAGTTTCCCTGGGATCAATCGAATCTCTTGTCTTGAATTCGATGACCTATGTTAAGTTATCTATTGCATAAGCCTGCAATAGCAACATAATCTGAAAAAGTATACAGAAAGATAAATTATATTAGATTAGTATTAGTTAGCCATTTGGATTAGTAAGTGATCCCGACTTAGTGAATCCATTTTTTTGTGGTGAGTTGTTGGCACCGGTCTTACATTTTGTTTGTGTGGATTGAGGAGAAAAGGGGCTCGGCCTGTGCATGAGAAAAGCAATGAGGTCAATCCTTTTCCGAATATACAAAATGAATTCTAGCGATGTAATGTAGCTGGACTCTCAAGTCGATCCGAATGAGTCATCCTTTCTGTCAAGCAAAACCTTTTCCTCATAAGCAGGAAGATTTTAAGTTTTGTCTGTATTACTATGAAAGCAAAGGTATTTGATTATATTCATTGGTTGCTGATAGCTGAATAAGATTCTGGTTAGTTTATGTAGAGAATGAAAAAATAGTTAGGGGACTGAATATTATACTAAAGATTTTGTCATATTATGTGGAATCTGCCATTGTATTTGGTGCATTATTCAGTAAAATTTCCATAGTTTATTACACCGTTTCTGGAAAGTGATGATGAATTGTTTTTAATTGAACTTTTTTCTGTTGTTGAAAAAATTGACGTTCTCTTTAAGCATTTTTTAATTGTAGTGTTCTTTACTTGAGAATTCACAAAATGACAATTTTTCTGTACTATGCATTGCCAAGAAATGTAGCGTCACCATGATCGACTTGATCCTCAATTTGACCCTTAATTTGATCGGATTTAGATGATGCGAATTCTACGTGGATACATTTTTCTTGTTCTATGTCATAATATACACATAAAAACTCATAAGTCGAACTTCAGAAATAGATTTTTTACATTCATTGATTCGTTCACATTTACTTGTGCACATGGCCAACATGTGAATGTCCAAAAATGTCAACTGTTGATTTTGTCAACTTTGACTCATATCTCCACGTGGACTATCACGTGATCTTAACTTGGAGCCTCGGTAGCGAGGCGTTACAAAAAGTAACATGTACAAAGGAAAGGTAAACATTGTGATTTATCTCGAAATTTATATTAGAGGATAGAAAGTTGTGTTTCTTGCAATAAATTTGAAAGTTCTGCTCTCATTGAACGAGAGCTTGATATCGTATTGCATATCAAACGTTTATTGGTAACTCTTTGGGCATCACGGGTTGCCAATGGCTATCTCCGTGTAATTTTCGTATGCTTTAATGTTCACCAACCAAACCTATATATGGTACCAATCAAGAAGTTTGTGGAAAGTTTTGGCAATCATAAATGGTTTTTTATATTGTAAACTACAATATCAGACATTTTGTTTCTGCATTCTAGCTATGGACCAACCAACATATAGCTACTACTTAGTGTGGTATATATATTCCAAAATAAAGTTTCTTCATTCTTCTTTCAAACAAAAGCACATTCTAAAATGGAAAGTGCAGCATTGACATTGAATGAGACAACCACAAGATTAAATTATTACTCGGACGAGTTATTCATGTTTTATTTGATAGTCATGGTCAGCTGCGAATTGAAAGCTCAAGTAATGAATTTCACTTTGACTGTTTAATTGCAACGTGAAAATGGAAATCGAATTCCAAGGTACAATCACTTTAAGTTTTATTTTCTTTGTTTTCATGGAAAACGAATTCTTATGGATTTGATGAGTTTTTATTTTCCAATTAACATGAAATTGGAATTCCTTTCCACCTTTGCCTATCAAACGGACCCTAATATTTGAGAAAACATAAAATCTTAGTCCTAATAGCAAAGCCAATCCGTGAATGCTTATGGGTTTCTATTTGGCCACAATATTTTCATATACAGATAGGTACAAACAAAAAATGACCATAAATAAATAAATAATGTTTAACAGAAATTTATGAATGTAAGATGATATATACACATAATAGATACAAGAAGTTCCACTCTTTATTGTTCAATAATTTTTCGTCGTTTCCTTCGATTAATCCCTATTTTTTTCTAGAATTTGATTATGCGCATTGTTAGTAGGCGACGTCTCAATGAAATGTACACATCACACTAGTTATCGACATACCACAACCCTCCTTTTTATCGGGTTGGCTAAGAAGTAACACAATCAAAGTTTTGTGTCTATTTTGAATTGGACAGGGTAATTAATTGCTCATTTTTGTTTTCATATATATTTAATGTAGGATTTTTATTTCAAGGTACAACCACTTTAAGTTGCATTTTCTTTGTTTTCATGGAAACGAATTCTTATGAATTTGATGAGTTTTTATTTTCCAATTAACATGAAATTGGAATTCATTTCCACCTTTGCCTATCAAACGGATCCTTATATTTGAGAATACATAAAATCTTAGTCCTAATAGCAAAGCCAATCCGTGAATGCTTATGGGTTTCTATTTGGCCACAATTTTTTCATGTACAGATAGGTACAAACAAAAAATGACCATAAATAAATAAATAATGTTTAACAGAAATTTATGAATGTAAGATGATATATACACATAATAGTTACAAGAAGTTCCACTCTTTATTGTTCAATAATTTTTCGTCGTTTCCTTCGATTAATCCCTATTTTTTCTAGAATTTGATTATGCGCATTGTTAGTAGGCGACGTCTCAATGAAATGTACACATCACACTAGTTATCGACATACCACAACCCTCCTTTTTATCGGGTTGGCTAAGAAGTAACACAAGCAAAATTTTGTGTCTATTTTGAATTTGCCAGGGTAATTAATTGCTCATTTTTGTTTTCATATTATCATATATATTTAATGTAGGATTTTTACTAAAGTAGGTCGAAATTTGAATAATTATGGAATTACATCATCTCTATAAACTAAAGAAAGAGTACGAATTTGCATATTGAAACAGCATCAAGGAACTTCTAAACTTTGTCTCAACTTGGATTCTGGTAAGCTAGAATTATTATGTTGCACAAAAGCAAGTGGAGATTGTACTTTTACAACTTTAAATGAATATAAACCTTGAGAAGTTGCTCAATTGGTCAAATCTTGGGTTGTTCTCCAATGATCACCAGTTCGAGTCCCCCCAGGGCCACTGAGGTGAGCACCTAATCGTAAACTTCAGGGCCCCGTGGAATTAGTCGAGATGCGTGTAAGTTGGTTCGAACATCCACGATTATAAAAAAAAAAAGTATAAACTTTAAATGAATATAATGGTAGGGAAATTTTTCATGTTGCTTAAATACGAAAATAATAATTAAAATATAAGAATTTGAGTTACTTACCACGTTTTTTTTTTTTTTTAATAACTGTGAATGTCCTGGCCAACTTGCGCGCACCTCGACTATACACACTCAGTCTTATTCGCCATTAAGTTTGACATTTTTTTTTTTTTGATAACCGTGGATGTTCGGGCCAACTTGCGCGCACCTCGACTAATCCTACGAGACCCTAAAGTTTACGGTCAGGTACTCACCTCAGTGACTCGATGACCCGAGGAGACTCGAACTATCCCACGTTGAGTTTTTAAGATCAAAACGTACTCAATATGGTATGAAAGCTAAAAATATCAATGAGTAATTCGATCCATCTAAAGCTAAACGAGCGCCATCTTGCGAGCATATTTTAAATGTAAAATCTCACATTGTTTAAATATGAAAAAAAAAAAAAACTAACGGATAAAGACTTGATTTGCGCTTAACAAGATTGACATTTTAAGATATAAATACTCAACAAACCGGACTAACTTTTCTCGAACCTTAGAGCCCTACCTATTATATAATTCAAGTCTCGACTTTAAATTGTTCTTATATCTCTTATCTTCACATTTCATTTCTCGTTTAGAACCCAACACCTCTCCGCAACTTCACTTCCTTGTCGTATAAACAAGACATCAATATTTTAGTTATGAACAAAATGTCATATTCATGTAGATAATGTTGAATATGCTACGACAAAATTTGTGTGATGTCCAATTTTTGAAAAATAACAAAAGGAACCCTAATTATCCATACTTCACGAGATAGAAAGCAAAAGTTCACGAGCATGTTGACAATAGAAGACGGCTACAAATTTTCTCCTCTCTCCAAATGTCCAAATGGGGTATCACAAATGTAGACATATCAACTACCAACTGGAAACTCAATTTTAATTATTTATTTTGATAATACTTTTAATTATACATTGAAGAAAATCTCACCTAAATTAACGGAACAAAGCACGTAAAAAATAAAAAACAAGTTAGAATGAAAAAAATACAAGTCAAACGTAGTTCAGCTAAATGCCAATGATTGCAGGAGAAGAAAACTTTATTAGTTGATAAAACTTGATAATACAATACTTTTTTCATTGTCACAACTTATCCATACACAAAACTAAAACGCTCGATTTATGCCACATACTTGCGCATATCCTTTTTATCTGTTTTTTCTCCATACGCCCTCATAATTTGATAGGCACATAATTCTCTATCCGAATTTACATCACCTTGGTGCCCAGCACAATAATTTTCAATGCAATGCCTTCGATTTTACGGAAAAAGACACTTGAACTTTTTTAGCCCTTGTTTGAGCCCTCATTTTGAGAGAAAAATGTATTTTTGAATAGTACTTTTTGGATAATGTGATTAAAAATTAAGAATTTTTTTTCAATTTACGTGTAATATTTGAAAATGTGTAGTTGACAATGAGTTTTGAAAAAAATGGGACTCGGACAACCCCTTAGTAAGTTTTCTTTCCCTATTCAAATATTGTTTCCTTCTATTGATTTTTTTTTTTTTGGTTAAACAAGAATTCTATTTTCTTTACTTAACAAATTCGGTCAAACCCAATAATCTCGTCTCAACTTCGACCCAAAATTTACCCACCATTGCACTCCTTTATCGCTCGATGCCACAATTCTTCAATCAATAGTAGTAGATAGAACCAAACTTAAAGCTCATCAAATTTGACTTTATTGCAATTTAACTTCTTCGCACAATAATCTTCAATGTCATGTTCTATTGGTCACATAACTTTGTCTTCGTCACTTTTTACAATCATTAACAACAACGGAAGACCCCTACTCTGCATTACTTGATCACAACAGTTACACATTTATATAACACGATTACCACTACTCCACATTGCTGTTACTCAATCAGTGTAACTTGATCGACACAATTATATCCCTGTGTCGCTCGCTCACCATCATGGCTCCATCTCAATGTCATCATCATGAGCGCAATCTCAGATTTTTAATCAGTGAGCTCTGATACTATTTGTTGGGATAAAAATTCTACCTAACGTAGTAGAACACAAAACAAAAAACATGAAAAATGACCTAGAAATTAGAGAAACACGAATTAAATGTAGTTCGACAAATCATTGACGACCACATGAGAAGAAAATTTTATTAGCTGAAAAAGATCTTATAATACAATATTTTCTTCATTCTCACAACTTGTCCCTACACAAAACTACAACACTCAACGTATGCCGCAAACATAAGCATGTCGTTACCTTTAGCTTTTCTCTCCATATCTTCTCTCACTAAACTCTCACAATTCTGAATGCACGTAATTCTCTATCAGTTCGAGTTACCTTGGTGTCAAGCACAATAATTCTCAATCCAATATTTTATAAACATGAGCCAAAAATCGAATTTTATATATATATATATATATATTATAATGCAGTCTTGCCTAAAATCGAATTTATTAGTTTATCAAATGTGTAATACATGTATAATTTTCATAAATTTTTAGTAGGAGATTTGAGAGGCACAAATTTTTTGGTGAAAAATAAAAATCTCGTGTGACATTTGAACTGACGTGTGTTGAAATATAATTGATAAATTCTTCATTTTCTATAAGTTTAAACTTATAAATGGGATAAATTATCATCGTTAATTTTTTATTTTTTTTAATTTCAGTCGATGATTAATTGACTAATATAATTTTACGCGCATATCGAGTATAGTTAATCAAGTTAACATCCTAAATAATGTGAACTAACAAATGGATAGTAGGCTCGTGAGATGGACAAGATCTTGACAAGATTTGTTACAACGATGTCACTTGAAAGCAAAATAAGGCTTAAATCATTTTTTTTATTTTTTTGTTTCAAATCCAATGTATTTTGCAGTTCCTTATTTTTCTCAAACACGCTGTCTGGTTTATTTTCATTTTGCTTTTGTTTTTTATTATTAAACAATATATAATCTTCCAAATTCACCTGAATTATATGGTAAAATATACAATCTCTGCATGTGAAAGTTGACATATTTTTGAAGAAAAGTGTCAGTAGAGGTCGAAGTCCCAAGGAATTGAAGAAAATGAGATGTGGTTCACAAACAGTAACATATCTGTGACTTTTGCCCAACAGATGTACTGATGGAGACACGTTTGTCTTAGCGTAAGCATATTTTTTTAGGAAAATCGTGAATTTGTAATATTGGTTTTAACTCTTAAATCCATTGTTCGAGCAACAAGTTGATTTTCGATTAACCCTGAGGGGTAGCTCAATTGGTCAGATCTTGGGTTTGCTCCCCAATAGTCATCAGTTCGAGTCCCCTCATGGCCACTGAAGTGAGTGCCCGACTGTAAACTTCAGGGTCCAGTGGAATTAGTCGACGTGCGTGCAAGTTGGCCCGAACATACACAGTTATCAAAATAAAAAGTTGATTTTCGATTGTAAATGAAGATATAACTGCACAATTAGTTCTCAACGATAGACACAACGTTCGAACCTTGGTTATATTCACGAAAGTTGAGAAGGAAAAAAAAAAATCGTTCATAGTAAGGCATCAGTCCAAAAGGGCTTCGAACATGTGATTATTCTGGTTTGTTAATTTTCTGGAAAAATACTGCATTATTGTACTTTTCACATTTGTATTTTTTTCTAGTACCAAAAGACAAATCCACGTTCGTAAAAAATAGAGAAACCATGGGCGTGCAAGAGTTTTCCTTCCCATGATTTCCCCAATTAAAGATTTTATTTTATTTTTTATTTTTTATTTTTTTTTATTTTATTTATTTGGTGTTATCACCATGTAATGTATTACCGAAAAAATATTACATGTTCATTTTATTGTCAAAGGCATGTATATTCTATTATCACATTCGAAAATAAGAAAAAAATGAAAAAATATAAACAAAATAATAAAAAAAATGAAAGTACATTTTCTCGTGCTCTAAAACTCGATTGAACAAAAAAAAATGTTCAATTCTGTAAACTTGACAGCCCACCCAAAATTTGACGTTCTTGAATCGTGAATGATAATATACTTCTTCCCTTATCTTGCAATAACATTGAGAAGAAGACGATCATGATCTCACGTATTACAATTGTCCAAACCAAATATTGCGTTTTTTTTTTTCAGAATTCAATATCGTTGTGACGACGACGAACTTAATCCGAATTACGATAGCAGATAAGGTTTAATGGGGTTGGGTCTCAAGTGAGTTTTGCTGTTTAAGAAGACAAATTACATACAAATATGATGCCCGTGAACGTTGCACGTGACCATAAAAAGCTGTTATAATCAGTGCAATTGGCAACTTATAGACCCGCTCAAAGTGTCTTTTTAGGGTTCTACTTGAAATAATTAATTAAAATAACATTTATTCTTATTATTATTTAATTATTTACTAATCATTCCACATTAATTAATTAAGAATAGAAAGATACAAGTACGGATATACGGAACGATTGAAAGAAATTACAAAAATACTAATAAAAGAAAAAAAAATACAATTATATAAACTATTAAAACCTGGGTGTACATAAGCGTATCCATAGGAGTGTCCATAATGGACAACCGACACCCTTATTGGGGGGTGGGGGCGCCTGTTGCTGTCAGGCCCCCCTCCCAGTAGGGTAGGTGTCCATTATGGACGCATTTTTCTTAAAACGCTACATCAGTTTTTCGTGCGATATTCTGATTTTAAGCCATCTTTGTGGCTCGGTAATTTGCTATGATAAACCAAAAAAATTACTAAACTCGATATAGCTTGAATGCTTATATCTCCTCAATGTGTACAGTTTTAATAAATTCAAACACAGTGGTAATTATATATGTGCAAGTTAAATTAAATTCAATTAATTTGTTATATTAATTTACCACTCACTTTAGGGTGGCTCGACATATTGTGTGTCCATTCTAAGCCCTATAGACTCGAAAGACATTTACTGGAAGGGCCTTTTTGATTTTTAATTTTTTAAGTAAATCGAAGAAAAAAAATTAAAGAAAATTAATAAATAAGTTGTTGGGCTCGATGGCAAGCTTGGCTCGTGTCAAGTCTAGCACTTTCTACACAACGTCTTATCGCATTTGGTAGAAAAGTGTGGGCCGACTTAAAAGTCGAGTAACCCTCGTTACAATTTTAAATGTAAAAAATTTCATAAATGAGTAACCGAGTAATCGCATAGTCGGGACACTCACCCGCTAGCAATGTGCAAATTGTGTGGACCAGTTATTTAAATACCAAAAGAAAAATAAAAAGTAAATCAATTAATATGACAGAATTAATGCAGAATAAAACATCAGAATTCATATTATTTTCCTATCTTACAATATTTGTTAATGTCTTGCACTGTTGCACAGTTTTACCACCATCCTTGCTATATAAACCTCCACATTCCTCTTCTGTTGCCCATCTTAAGCAAAAAAACAAACACGAGTACACCACCACCACCACCGTCCACCGCCCGCGCCACAGCCGCCACTCTCTCTAACATGGGTGGTTTTAGCTTCAAAAACTTCACGTTCTTTCTTATTGTTGTTGTTCTTGTTTGGTGTTCCAATATTGAAATTTCCAATGCAAGAAGAGTAGGCAAGCATTGGAGGCAAAGACGAAGCGATTTTGCTTCTCTTTCAAATAAGAAAGGGAAGAATCACGGCGGTAATCACCACAATGGTGGTGGCAAGTCAAAACAGAAAACTCCTCAACCACCACCACCACTATCGCCGTCACCAGCTCCGCCCACAATGCCACCGAAGAAAGGTGGACACACACCAGCTCCAGCATCTTCCACTGTCTTCAATGTGTTAGATTTTGGAGCCAAGGGAGATGGAAGAACAGATGATACTAAGGTACTTAATTAATTAAAGTTAAAAAATAATTGCTTCTTGAAATTGTTAATTAATTTTGAGAATTGCAATGCAATTATAATCCAACTTTTCCCTGTGGTGCCTGTATTTTTAGAAAATTTCATAATTGAGCAATAAGTTGATGGTCATTTATTCCAATCAATGTTCACTCTTTTCATCAATTTCCATAGGGGTCGACTCGACTTGATGAACTACCTAGTTAAAAAAAATTAAGTTGTCGAGCTGGTCAAATTCGATTTCATCAAAAGCATGATGCCTTCACAATTTTATAAATGAATGATAACAAGACTTAGACATAGTATTTTTTTGTCTTCGACCCGACTCAAAAAAGTTCATAAGAAGGGATGTTACAACTTGAAAAAATTCCTACAACTGTCTTCGTTTGTTTCATCAGATGATCAAAATTCTTAGAAAATGGTACATTGTTTTGAATAGCAGGGGATCCTCTGCAATAAGAAATCATGCAGTTCTTACAGTAGTGTAACATCCTTAAAAAATATACTTAAAGAAAGGTAATTGTGATATAATTCCAGCTGTATTTACACTGAAAAAAAAAAAAAATTTTAAATATTAAAATAGGGAAAAATGTAACTGCCAAAACAATTGACAACAAAATCAAGGAGGGCCCACTCAAATGATTTTTGTTATGACAGTTTAATTTTAAATTCAACAATATTAGCAAACTGTTCTGCACAAACTAACAAATATTTAATGTTAAAACTTTACTATTGTCCCACTTGAGAAAATTAAGATTCAATTTCTACTGTGGAATTCAGGCATTCCAAGCTGCATGGACTGCTGCTTGTAAAGTAGAGGCATCAACGGTGGACGTTCCATCAGAATATGTATTCTTGGTGGGACCCATATCATTTTCTGGTCCATATTGTCAGCATAACATTGTTTTCCAGGTAAATATAATCGTAAATGATACTCGAGATTTTCACCTCGCGCTGCTCCTCGTTCAATTCTTTTAAAATTATCCACGTTTACATGTTCCAGTCG
Organism: Fraxinus sp. 1973-6204; assembly: GCA_903798365.1. NCBI lineage: Eukaryota > Viridiplantae > Streptophyta > Magnoliopsida > Lamiales > Oleaceae > Fraxinus > Fraxinus sp. 1973-6204. Next base: position 2,555 of record CAIGRR010079911.1, on the reverse strand, counting down.
AACATTGATGGGTGTTACTTAATCTTGTACAGTTAGATGGTACAATTATTGCTCCAACAAGCTCGAAAGAATGGGGTTCGGGGCTTCTACAATGGCTGGAATTCGCAAAACTCGTAGGATTTACAATCCAAGGAAGTGGCACTATAGATGGAAATGGTGCAGTTTGGTGGCAAGATTCCACTTATGATGATCCCATAGATGATGAATCAAAATTAATTGTACCCTTGAACAGTACAATGCCACAAAATCATCCAATTCCTGTAATAATTTCTCTTTTTTTTGTCATAAGCCTTTTCACTTACTTATAGCTTATCCATTATCTGATCTTGTTCTGTGTTTTTTTAAAACTTTTTGCGGCAGTTAAGAGGCTCGCTCAGTGGGAAAATGCCAAGTATCAAACCGACTGTAAGGACCACTTGTACTTGTCAACATTGAGTATTCAAGACTCATTTTAATATGAAATTAATCGAGTGTTAGATCTCTTGATCAAACAGGCATTGAGATTCTATGGGAGTTTTAACGTAACAGTCACCGGCATCACAATTCAAAATAGTCCTCAATGTCATCTCAAGTTCGATAATTGCGTTGGAGTATTGGTGCACGATTTCAGCGTTTCTTCTCCGGGTGATAGCCCCAACACAGACGGAATTCACTTGCAGAACTCGAAAGATGTCCTTATTCGGAGTTCCAACCTTGCTTGTGGTAAATACCTACTCCCTTTTCATCTTTTTTTTTTTTCCATGTCGTGTTAGGCTGTGTACAACATAATTGTATATAGTAGTCATCTAATTGTACGAGTTGACGTTGGAGATAAATTTGGGATTCATTTATCTACAATCTTATCCAAGGGGCCCTATATTAACTACATAACTAAAATCAAGCCACTGAAATTTTGACACGTGTCAATCACAATCTTGTGGCCCCATTTGAACACACAGCTAAATCCAACGGCCTAAATTCCAAAACAGAATTCTGAAACTTTCCAACCACACAAAGTAGAGACAATTTCTTCCATTTTTTCCCATGATTCAATTTCTTCTATTTTGTCCTCTTTGGTCAATTATTTTCAGATTTAGTTATTTATGTGAAATTTTACTTGAAAACTTGTTGACAAGCTAAAATGTTATGTGCAGGGGATGACTGTGTATCTATCCAAACTGGATGCACAAATGTGTACATACATAATGTTAACTGTGGACCAGGACATGGGATCAGCATTGGAGGGCTAGGAAAAGATAACTCCAAAGCTTGTGTTTCAAATATCACTGTCCGAGACATCGTTATGCATAACACGATGAACGGTGTTCGGATAAAAACATGGCAGGTACATGTCGTCCACATTTCTATACATCTTATACTATAATTTTCATACGTGCATGCTCAAATGACTACATCGTCTAAGAGCTTAAACTTTGAGATGTACATGCAGGGTGGATCAGGATCAGTGCAAGGAGTGCTATTTTCGAACGTCCAAGTTTCTGAAGTTCAAATACCAATCATAATTGACCAATACTACTGTGACAAAAGAGTGTGCACCAACCAAACTGTGGCCGTGGCACTATCCGGGATCAACTACGAAAACATACGAGGAACGTACACCGTAAAACCCATTCATTTTGCTTGCAGTGACAGCATGCCATGTACTGATGTCACCCTTACAAACATAAAACTGCAGCCATTGCAAGAACACTACCATATGTATGATCCATATTGTTGGCAGACTTTTGGAGAGCTCTACACTCCTACAGTTCCTCCCATTCAATGTTTACAAATTGGAAAGCCACCCAACAATAAGATTCAAGGAGATAGCGATATATGTTAAGTACAGTCTATGCATGTTTGGTAGACAGTATTACATTGTACTGAAGAGTACAACATACTAGAGTGTAGTTGAGTTCACTTTAATATGCATTGCTAAACATGTCATTAAAGTATATTTTGTGTATTTGTGTGGTCGGCAGTATGATTTAGCAGCTGACCCCTTTTCACACCATTAGCTAGTGAAAATATGAGTGATTTTTACTAGTTTTAGAATATACAAATTAATATTATTATGATTATTATTCACTATGATTACATGAATTTTGGTTTTGTGAGAGCATCAAATTTTGCATTGTTAGTAGCCAACTGCCAGTCCTAAGAGTGTAGCAATGAATGTTGGCCTTGTCTTCGATGAGAAGTTATCGGTGAAATTAAAGAATACGACAATAAAGTTTTATTTATTTAAATTTAAGATTGATTACAACACAAATACACCAAATGCTCACCAAAGCAATAAACAAAGGATATAACTCCTGAGTTTGGCTACTGCTTATTAACGGTCAAAATACTTTTAATCTACATATTTCATGAGACTCACAAGTTTCTCATTTATCTACAAATCATTTCTATCTATTTACAATCTAAATCGTTTAAAAATAACTTCCAAGCCCAACTATTTTTTAAACTTCTAGGTGTACACTATAATGGTTGAAAAAATTAGGCCAAAAAATTGTGAATACAAAAGCTAAACATGGAATGAGAAATCTCTCATACAATTTAAAAAAAAAAAAAAA